>CAUYPK010051348.1:0-13551 GCA_963574355.1 Loris lydekkerianus | reverse complement strand
TTTTTTTTTTATTGTTAAATTATAGCTGTGTACATTAGTGCAATCGCCTGTACCCATTCTAAGATGCACCATAGATGTGGCCCCACCCATTACCCTCCCTCCACCAAAACCTCCCCCCTCCCTTCCCCCTCCTTGGCCCTTTCCCCATAGTCTTGTGCTATAGTTGAGTTATAGCCTGCATGTGAAAGCTATAATTTAGCTTCATAGTAGGGCTGAGTACATTGGATACTTTTTCTTCCATTCCTCAGATACTTTGCAAAGAAGAATATGTTCCAGCTCCATCTGTGTAAACATGAAAGAGGTAAAGTCTCCATCTTTCTTGAGGGCTGCATAGTATTCCATGGTATACATGTACCACAATTTGCTAGTCCATTCGTGGGTCGATGGGCACTTGGGCTTCTTCCATGACTTAGCAATTATGAATTGGGCTGCAATAAACATTCTGGTACAGATGTCTTTGTTATACAATCATGGTTACTGTAAAGGAAACAGAAATCGGAACCAGATCTGAAATATTTAAAGACCATACAGACTAAATAGACCCAGCAGAGCACAGTTGGGAGAGTAGGCATGATGAATCCATATGTTTTTGTTTTTTAATTTTTAAATATTAAGAGCTATGATGCCTTGGCACTCTACCCAGGGCAACAGCTTAAGACTCTGTCTCAAAAATAAATAAATAAATAAATAAAATAATAAAAATGGGCAGCAGGGGCGGCACCTGTGGCTCAAAGGGTGCCAGCCCCATATGCCAGAGGTGGCAGGTTCAAACCCAGCCCCAGCCAAAAACTTCAAAAAAAAAAAAGCCAGGCATTGTGGCAGGCATCTGTAGTTCTGGCTACTTGGGAGACTGAGACAAGAGGATTACTTGAGCACAAGTTTTTTGTTTTTTGTTTTTTTGCAGTTTTTGGCCAAGGCTGGGTTTGAACCTGCCACCTCCAGCATATGGGGCCAGCACCCCACCCCTTTGAGCCACAGGTGCTGCCCTGTTTTGTTTTGTTTTTTAGCCCTTGGTAAAGTGCTGTGGCATCACAGCTCACAGCAACCTCCAGCTCCTGAGCTTAGGCGATTCTCTTGCCTCAGCCTCCCCAGTAGCTGGGACTACAGGCACACCCCACAACGCTTGGCTATTTTTGTTTCAGTTTGGCCAGGAGTGGTTATGAACCCACCACCTTTGGTATATGGCGCCACCCCCCAGTAGAAATTATGTCTTATTTTATTTTTTTCAAATTAGGAACACTGTCTTTTGTTACATTGAAATTTAATGTTTCTATAATGTGCTTAAGTGTATGTCTTTATCCAGAATTTTTCTTTTTCAAATTACATTATGGCTAGATATGGATTTCCTTTGCAATTTCTTGTAGAATATAAAAAGCTCTGTCATCAGATTCAGGTCTTTTTATTTTATTTTATTTTTTGTGAGACAGAGTCTCAAGCTATCATCCTGGGTAGAGTGCCCTAGCTTCACAGCTCACAGCAACCTCAAACTCTTGGGCTTAAGCGATTCTCTTGCCTCAGCCTCCCAAGTAGCGGGTACTACAGGCACCTGCCACAACACCCGGCTATTTTTTGGTTGTAGTTGTCATCTGGCAGGTCTGGGCTGGGTTTGAACCTGCCAGCTCTGGTGTATGTGGCTGGTGCCCTAGCTGCTGAACTACAGGCACCAAGTCGGGGTCTTTTTATTTTTAACTCATCTAAAAAGTGATGTTTTGTATTCTCTCTTCTTCTTCCCTTTGCTCTGGTTTTATCTTTCCAACCCTTCTGCTCTGACAGCCTCAACCAAACCCTGAGTTCCTGCCTCTGCACCTACCAACTCTCCTTTTTTTTGTTGTTGTTGTTGAGACAGAGCCTCAGGGCGTGATAGTTCACAGCAACCTCAAACTCTTGGCTTCAAGTGATCCTCTTGCCTTAGCCTCCTGAGTAGCAGGGACTATAGGCACCTGCCACAACGCCTGGCTGGTTTTATAGATGAGGTGTCGCTCTGGCTCAGGATGGTCCTCAAACCTGTGAGCTCAGGCAATTTACCTGCCTCAGCCTCCCAGGGGGCTGGGATTACAGTCCCAGCCTTCTTTTATTTCTTCATGGATCTGTGTCCCTAGGAAAATGGGAGCCCATGCAAACAGAGCCACTGAATTATTCACGTCCTTAACTCTCCAGCACCTGACATACAACCTAGGCACACAGTAGGGACCTGATGAGAGATTGTTAAACAAATGAAAACTGAAGGGACAAAGAAACTTGAGACTCAGGGAAGGAATTTGACCACTGCAGCCCTGGCTCAAGAAGAGAGCCAAAGGGGTCCTCAAACTTTTTAAACAGGGGGCCAGTCCACTGTCCCTCAGACCATTGGAGGGCCGGACTATAGTTTAAAAAACAAGCTATGAACAAATTCCTATGCACACTGCACATATCTTATCTTGAAGTAAAAAAACAAAACGGAACAAATACAATCACACCGCTGCATGTGGCCCAGGGGCTGTAGTTTGAGGACCCCTGACTGGTGTTGCTGGAGGCTTTCTTTATCCCTCCTTAAATCATAATTACGATTTATTGAGCACTTTCAGGTGATAAAACTAAAAAACACAGACATGTCTAGTGTCTTGTCCAAATTCACATCACAGCGAGGTGATGCCCGCACCAAAAAGGAAAGAAGGGCTGGAGAGAGAATGCACACTTGTCCGGGACCTCTCGTGATGATGCTTACTCTCTGTATGTCACAGCCTCTTTATCATGACTTATTTTTTTTTGAGACAGAGCCTCAAGTTGTCACCCTGAGTAGAGTGCCATGGCATCACAGCAACCTTCAACTCTTGGGCTTAAGCGATTCTCCTGCCTCTTCCTCCCAGGTAGCTGGGACTACAGGCGCCTGCCACAATGCCTGGCTATTTCTTGGTTGCAACTGTCATTGTTTGGCAGGCCTGGGCTGGATTCGAACCAGCCAGCTCAGGTGTATGTGGCTGGCGCCTTAGCCACTTGAGCCACAGGCGCTGACACCATTTCACAGATTAGCAGGCTGAGCCTCCAGGACCTTCACCCACCACTACCTGGCCTTCAGATGCTGTGTTGTACTACTGTGGTTAGGAGACCCCAGAGAGCTCTGGCAAATCCACACCCCACTGTGAGGAACATGAGAATGGAACCACCTGTCAAAGCACTGGCCCAGACACAGTCCAGGGGGCAGCACCAGATTCCTCTTACATGGACCCTGTCTGGCTTCAAGGCCCAGCCTTCCTCTAGCCCCAGAGCTGGAGTGTGGGCCACAGCACAGCCATGCATACCATCTGCTAACTCCCCAGGAACAGAGGCCCAGCCACTCACCTCAGGCTCCTCTTAGTGGGGCCATTCTGGCTACACCCAGGGGCAGGCACTGGGTCTTCACCCTTCCTGCTGTGTGTGCCTCCAGCAAGGAGCATGGCTAAGAATTCAGAATTTGGAATCAGAAAGACCTAAGTTGAATATCTCTGTCCTCATTTGCTGAGTGTCTTTAGAGAAATAACTATAACTCTCTGAGCCTCTGACAGGTATTGGAGGGGGGTTGCTGTGAGGATCGGATGAGATTCTGCATGTGGTGAGCACAGCTGGCATCTAGCAGGAATCCGTAGATGTTTCTTCTTACTGTCATTCCTTCTTACTCTCAGACACCTCAGCTTCCCATGGGTCATCTCTCTCATGATATGGTAGGCTGTGGGGGTGGGTCTTCAGCCCTGCCCAATGTTGACTGGTGTCACTCATGCAGCTGCCATTAGCTTCTTCCTCCACCAGAGTCTCCTCCTCACGGATCCTCTATGTGGCTGTTCCCTCCAGCAAACAGTCTGGGCTTCCTACAGCTTGGCCACTGGGCTCTGAGGGAGTGAGAGCAGGGGCTGACGTGCCTCTCAGGGACCTCACGTCTGTGGCATTCTACTGGTCAAAGGCAGTCACAGGACCCCCACCCCTTGGCAGAGCCACTGTGTCTGAGCGGCGGGAGAGGAAGGTTTATTGGCAATTTATTTGCAGATAACCTCCCAGGACCCAGGTTCCTGGATGTCTTGCTTCCCCACCCTGTAGCTTACCAAGGCCTCTGTTCATCCTGTCTGATGAAGACATTCTGTCTGACCACAAGAAATGTTTACTCAGCTGTGTTGTGGCAAAGCCATCAGAGTGCTGAGAAATATAAGATCCCTACTCTCAAGAAACTCCCGAATTAAGTGGCATTCAAAACAAAACAAGATGGGCCTGCTGGCTCATCCTTGGAATTCCAACACTTTAGAAGCTAAGGTCAGAGGATAGCTGAAGCCTAGAGTTTGAGACCAGCCTGGGCAACACAGCAAGACCCCCATCTCTAAAACAGAAATAACAATAAAAACTTACTTATCTCTCATTACCGCTGGGCCTGGGCCTGAGATGGGGTCTTGTGGGACCTGAGCCAGCCAGTCCTTTTTCCTGCCCGAGGCTGTGGAAGGATAAAGGGGGCTGTGTCCACAGCTAATGCGTAACATGACCAGATTCAGCAATGTGAGCCCCCCCACTTATATAGTCATGATATGTTCCAGGGTTCCTGGCCCCACCTCTCATATCCTCTGATGCTCTGCACCTGTTTTCCACAATGTAATTGTGCTAACAAGAAACAGCATGAAGTCCCGATTTGCAATTCAGAAACTGTGGTCATCATAACTCAAGGGGAAAAATTAAAAAAAATTCCAGGGGGAAATGGATTCCAGCTGGGGAGACTGAAGGAGCCTGTGGCTGCAGGTGTTTCTGAGGCCAGGCCTTGAAGAAAGAGTGGAGTTTAATCAGAGGAGACTGCGGAAGGACTTTCCATATGGGGAGACAGGCTTGAACAAAGGTCTGATGATGGGGGTGTCTGGGCACTGGGAGGGACCACTGGTTGGCATGTGGCCTTTGGAAATGTGGCCCCTTACAAGGGAATGTGCATTCCAGTTGGGATAGGAGCCTGGAGCTGGTCTGAACTAGTAGGAGGTGGGGGGCCCTGCACAGACCTCAAGCTCAGACCAGAGAGGAGCATCTGCATCTGAGCTATTGACACGCACAACACAACACAAATCACACGAACCACACGCAGGCTGAGCAAAGAGCAAAGCCTCCTCCAGGGGCTCAACAGCACAGGGGGGTTGGGGACAGGGAGCTCTGACGCCTTCTCTTCAAACCACACCCAGTGCTTACAACTTTGCCCTCCATGTCCTACCAGACAGTGGGGGAAGAGAAGGAAAGGAGGAAAGAACAGAAAATGGGGAATAAAAGTAAAAAGACTAAGGGTAAGATTTAAAACTTAGGAACTAGAAAAAGCTGTGAAAAATTATTGAAAGATGGCTGGGCAACCGTAGTTTAGTGGTTAGGGCACCAGCCACATGCTCCAGGGCTGGTGGGTGAAACCCGGCCCAGGACTGCTAAACAACAACAACAAAAATAGCCAGGTGTTGTGGTGGGCACCTGTAGTCCCAGCTACTAGGGAGGCTGAGGCAAGAGAATCGCTTGAGCCCAGGAGTTCAGGTTGCTGTGAGCTGTGACGTCACAGCTCTCTACCAAGGGCAACAAAGTGAGACTCTGTCTCAAAAAAAAAAAAAAGAAAAGAAAATTGAAAGGTGGTTGAGTTTAGGAAAGGGAAGGAAAGGAAAGAAGAAGCAGCTCTTGGCTGGGTGCGGTGGCTCATGTCGTAGTCTTAGCACTTTGGAAGGCTGAGGCCTTCCACTTGAACCCAGGAGTTTGAGGGTGCTGTGAGCTAGGCTGACACCATGGCATTCTAGCCTGGGCAACAGAGTGAGACTGTCTTAAGAAGGAAAATAGTGAGATAACAATCTACAGAATGGGAGAAAATAACTGTAAACTATATTATAAGTGTCTGGTATCCAGAATAAGTAAAGAACTCTTACAATTCAACAATTAAAAGGTAAGCCAATAAGAAAAGGACAAGATTTGTGTAGACATTTCTCCAAAGAAGATATATAAATGGACAAAAAGCACGTGAAAATGTTCACCATAGAGCGGCGCCTGTGGCTCAAAGGAGTAGGGCGCCAGCCCCATACGCTGGAGGTGGCGGGTTCAAACCCAGCCCCAGCCAAAAACTGCAAAAAAAAAAAAAAAAAATCACGAAAATGTTCACCATCACTGGCCATCGGGGCAATGCAAATCCAAATCATAATGAGATACAAGTTCATACACACTAGGATGGCCATAATTAAAAAAAAAAAATGGAAAATACAAAGTGTTGGTAGGGATGTGGAGATATTGGAACACTCATGTTGCTGGCGGAATGGAACATGGTGGGTGCAGCTGCTGTGGAAAATAGTTTAGTGGGTTCTCAAAAAGTTAAATATAGAACTATCCCATGACTCAATCATTCCACTCCTATACATAAGTCCCAAAGCATTGAAAACAGATGTTCAAACAAAAACTTACACATGAATGTTCATAGCAGCATTATTCACAATAACCAAAAGGTGGAAACAACCCAATCTCCATCAACTGATGAGTGGATAAACAAAATATGTGGCGCCACACTGAAATATTATTCAGCTGTTAAAAGGGATGCAGTGTGAACCGGCACAGTGGCATGTGTCTGGAGTCACAGCTATTGGGAAGGCTGGGGCTGGAGGATTATTTGAGTCCAGAAGTTTAAAGTTGCTGTGAGCTGTGATGACACCACTGTACTCTAGCTGGGGCCGCAGAGTGAGACACTGTCTTTTTTTTTTTGAAACAGAGCCTCAAGCTGTCACCCTGGGTAGAATGCCATGACATCACAGCTCATAGCAATATCCAACTCCTGGGCTTAAGCAATTCTCCTGCCTCCACCTCCCAAGTAGCTGAGACCACAGGCACCCGCCACAATGCCCGGCTATTTTTTGATTGCAGCCTCATTGTTGTTTGGCGGCCCAGGCTGGATTTGAACCCCCAGCTCAGGTGTATGTGGCTGGCGCTTTAGCCACTTGAGCCACAGGCACCGAGCCTTTTTTTTTTTTTTTCTTCTTTTGAGACAGAGTCTCACTATGTCACCCTTGGTAGAGTGCCATGACGTCACTGCTCACAGCAGCCTCAAACTCTTGAAGTTAGGCGATTCTCTTGCCTTAGCCTCCTAATAGCTGGGACTATAGGCGCCTGCCACAAAGCCCCGCTACTTTTTGGTTGCTGTTGTCTTTGTTGTTTAGGTGACCCAGGCCATGTTCAAACCCGCCAACCTCGGTGCACGCGGCTGGCGCTATAACCACTGTGCTATGAGTGCTGAACCTTCTTCTTTATATTTTCCTAAATTTTCTAATTTCTTCTCAACAATATTTCCTGCATCATTCTGAGGCAGGGAAATTGAGCTGTGTGTATGTAGGGCTTTGGGGAGTTGAAAGAGAGCCGAGACAAGTGCCCCACAGAGATCTTGCCCCAAACACCTGGGATAAAATCTGTCTCTGTGGTGTCACCCTAGCTCACAGCAACCTCAAACTCTTGAGCTCAAGGGATTGTCTTACCTCAGACTCCCACCACCACTCTCAACCTCCCAAAATGCAAGGATTACAGGCATGAGCCACCCTGCCTAGGCTGAATTGCATACTTTATTTTTATTTTTTTTTCAGTTTTTGGCCAGGGCTGGGTTTGAACTTGCAACTTCTGGCATATGGGGCTGGCGCCCTACTCATTTGAGCCACAGGTGCTGCCCTTTATTTTTTTTTTATTAAGTCATATACACATAGATCATGAATACATTTATGCATATGTGGAGTACAATGTGTTGATTTTCTTAAATACAATTTGACATGCTTACATCAAACTCATTAATATAGCTTTCACCTCATTTACTTGATTATAATTGTGTTAAGATATTTATGTTCTGCACTTGATAGATTTGACTTGTACCCTTGCAATATGCTCCATATGTGTGGTTCTGCTTTTTACCCTCCGTCAAATCTCCCTCCTCCCCTTACTGAATTGCATACTTTAAAGGCAAAAAAAGGTAAATTTTATGTTTTGTGTGTTTTACCACACACCATTAAAAATAATCTATTTTGAAATGGCACTTTTGATGAGATCGTGGTCGTTTGCGTTAAAAGGTATATTTCTGAGTTTCCAGGTGATAATTAAGTTTCAAAAAGATTTGCAAAATGTAAAACAATGAAAATGTTTTTGGTAAAAAATATGTTTTAGGGCGGTGCCTGTGGCTCAGTGAGTAGGGCGCCGGCCCCATATGCCTAGGGTGGTGGGTTCAAACCCAGCCCCTGTCAAGCTGCAACCAAAAAAAGAAAAAAATAGCCGGGCGTTGTGGCGGGTGCCTGTAGTCCCAGCTACTCAGGAGGCTGAGGCAAGAGAATCACTTAAGTCCAAGAGCTGGAGGTTGCTGTGAGCTGTACCAAAGGGCCATAAAGTGAGACTCTGTCTCTATAAAAAAAAAAAAAAAAGTTTTAAAAAACAGAATTTCTTTTTTTCTTTTCTTTTTTTTTTTTTTTGAGACAGTCTCAAGCTGTCGCCTTCGGTAGTATGCTGTGCTGTCATAGCTTACAGCAATCTTCAACTCTTGGGCTCAAGCGAAAATGCGACCTCATGCAAACATGTTATTGGAAAAGGCAGGACAACTTCACTAGCCTGTCTGATATGGCACCAACACTCCACAAGTTTTTTAATTTCTTAGTTTCATTATTGAATTTGAAACCATAGGAATGAGCTTCTCTATAATGTTAAATTCACATTTTATTTTTCACCCCCCAGGGATCCTTTGCTCACTTGTGTTTTGTAACATCATGACTTGGTCACTGGGAAATATTGATTCAATGAGTCAGCAGCTCTTCCAGATGTTGACACATTTAATTTTACAATATACCACCATTCTCAGAAAAGTCTGTACTGAGAAATGGTCAAATTTCCCCCAAAAGACAAGGCTGATTTTGGTTTTCCAAAATTCTAACTTTGGTTTGAAATTTCAAATCTTACCATTGACAACAAATATTGACAGTTGCTTCCCTTGAAATGACAATCTCCTTTATTTTTATTTTTATTTTTTATTTTCGTGGAGACAGAGTTTTACTTTATTGCCCAGGATAGAGTGCCATGGCGTCACACAGCTCAAGCAACCTCCAACTCCTGGGCTTAGGCAATTCTCTTGCCTCAGCCTGCCGAGTAGCTGGGACTACAGCCACCCCCCACAATGCCTGGCTATATTTTTGTTGCAGTTCGGCCAGGGCTGGGTTTGAACCTACCACCCTCCGTATATGGGGGCGGCGCCCTGCCCACTGAGCCACAGATGCTGCCCAACAGGCTCCTTTTATTCACTTTTGAAAAAAATTCTCCCTGGGTGGCGCCTGTAGCTCAGTGAGTAGGGTGCTGGCCCCATATACCGAGGTGGCAGGTTCAAACCCAGCCCTGGCCTAACTGCAACAACAACAACAACAAAAATAGCTGGGCGTTGTGGTGGGTGCCTGCTACTTGGGAGGCTGAGGCAAGAAAATTGCTTAAGCCCAAGAACTGGAGGTTGCTGTGAGCTGTGATACCATGGCACAATACCAAAGGTGACAGAATGAGACTCTGTCTCTAAAAAATAAAAAGAAGAGAAGAGAAAAAAAGGAAAAAAATCTCTCCCTTATATTCAAGTCTCAAGAACCACAGTTTGTTGGGTTAAAAAGGTGGTCTATCAAGAGAGCACTGGGGGGGGGTGAGTAGCTCAGCCACACACACGCTTTTTTTGGATGCAGCCAAAGAAATGCAACACTTTCCATTTTCTCACAAAATACTAAAAAGGTGTGTTCTCAGGGGTTGCAGGTTTTTAAGCTTTGTAGGTTTTCTTTTATTATTATTAAATCATAGCTGTGTACATTAATGCAATCATTGGGTACAATGTGCTGGTTTTATATACAATTTGAAATATTTTCATCAAACTGGTTAACATAGCCTTCACGAAATTTTCTTAGTAATTGTGTTAAGACATTTATAGTAAATTTAACATGTACCCTTGTAAGATGCACCGTAGGTGTGGTCCCACAACTTACCCTCCTCTCTCCACCCATCCTCCCCCTCCCCTCCCCTCCCTTCCCTCTCCTCTTTCCCCTTCTTCTTGGGCTATAATTGGGTTATAGCTTTCATATGAAAGCTATAAATTGGTTTCATAGTAGGGCTATGGATTAGATTCATAGTAACACATTGGATACTTTTTCTTCCATTCTTGAGATACTTTGCTAAGAAGAATATGTTCCAGCTCCATCCATGTAAACATCAAAGAGGTAAAGTCTCCATCTTTCTTTCTTTTTTTTTTTTTTTTCTTTTTTTGCAGTTTTTGGCCAGGGTTGGGTTTGGTCCGGTGCCCTACTTCTTTGAGCCACAGGTGCCACCTGAACGTCTCCATCTTTCTTTAAGGCTGTATAATATTCCATGGTGTACATGTACCACAATTTATTAATCCATTCATGGATCGATGGGCACTTGGGCTTCTTCCATGACTTAGCAATTATGAATTGGGCTGCAATAAACATTCTGGTACAAAAATCTTTGTTATAATGTGATTTTAAAAATATGGAACGCTTGATGAATTCGCATGTCATCCTTGTGCAGGGGCCATGCTTATCTTCTCTGTATTATTCCAATTTTAGTATATGTGCTACCAAAGCAAGCACTCAAGGATTGAGATTTAGTAAGATTATTTTTTATTGCGTCATCAAGGACATTCCTTTTCTTTTTTTTTTTGTAGAGACAGAGTCTCACTTCATTGCCCTCAGTAGAGTGCCATGGCATCACAGCTTTCAGCAACCTCCAACTCCTGGGTTTAAGCGATTCTTTTGCCTGAGCCTCCCAAGAGGCTGGGACTACAGGTGCCCGCCACACGCCCGGCTATTTTTCTGTTGCAGTTGTCATTGTTGCTTAGCTGGCCTGGGCTGGGTTTGAACTCGCCAACATGGGTGTGTGAGGCTGGTGCCTTAGCCACTTGAGCTACAGGTGCTGAGCCAGTTTTTCTATTTTTATTACAGACGGGGTCTCACTCTGGCTCAGGCTGATCTGAAACTTCTGAGCTCAGGCAATCCCTCCGCCCGAACCTCCCAAAGTGCTATGATTACAGGTATAAGCCAGCTAGCCCAGCCATGAAAACCGTCTTTAGACTTGCAGGTCTGAAATGGGTCTCATGGACCCCCAGGATCTGCAGACCACACTTTGGAAGCTACCAGCCCAAGTTTGTTTGCTGGTGGTAATCTAAAAGCGGAATAGATAAAACCACCCAGGACAGGCAAGATCCCTGAGAGTTATTTATTGAGCACATGGCACTCATGTGCTCAGTGAACAGTTTTTGTGTTTTTTTTTTTTCCTTTCCTTTTTTCTTAATCAGGCCCAGGGGAGGTTTGAACTTGCCACCCTGGATTTGCAGGGCTGGTGTCCTAACTACTGAGCCAGTTTTTGGATCTTGAATAACGACTTCACTCATGCTGCTCACCAAGGCCTGGTGCTGTGCTACACATTTTATGGACCTTTTCTTGTTGCATCCACCATCATTTCACAGACCAGAAATGCCAAGCTCAGGAAAGATAAGTAACTAGCCCAGAAACTAGGGATGCCTAGGTCTAGGAGTCAAACCCTGTTTTGATTGATTTCAAAGCTTGTGTGCTTTTTTTTTTTTTTTTTTTGAGACAGAGTCATTATGTAGCCCTGGGGAGAGTGCTGTAACATCACAGCTCACAGCAACCTCAAACTCCTGGGGTGCAGGATTCTCTTGCTCAGCCTTCTAAGTAGCTTGGACCACAGGTACCCGCCATAATGCCCGGCTATTTTTTGTTGCAGTTGTCATTGTTGTCCAGCTGGCCTGGGCCAGGTTCAAACCTGCCACTCGTGGTGTATGTGGCTGGTGCTGCAACCAATATGCGACGGGCGCTGTGCCTTTTTTTTTTTTTTTTTTTTGACAGTCTCACTTTGACGCACTTGGTAGAGTGCTGTAGCATCACAGCTCACAGCAACCTCAAACTCTTGGGCTCAAGGGATCTTCTTGCCTCAGCCTCCCAAGTAGCTGGGAGGTGCCCGCCACAATGCCTGGCTACTTTTTTGTTGCAATTGTTGTTTGGCAGGCCTGGGCCGGGTTCTAACCTGCCAGACCCAGTGTATGTGGCCAAGCCCCTAGCCACTGAGAAACAAGTGCCATGCCCAAAGCTTCTGCTTTTAACCACTGTGTTATACTGAATGTGTTTGTTGGCAAAATCTTTGGTCTACACCAGATCAAGACCCAAAGAAGTGCTGGTGTTGTGGTTCACGCCTGTAATTCAACCACTCTGGCAGGCAGAGGTGGAAGGGTCCCTTGAGCTCAGGAGTTTGAGGCTAGCCTAAGGAAGAGTAAGATCCCCATTTTATCAAAAATAGAAAAAATTAACCAGGCATGATGGATGGTCCATGCCTGTAGTCCCAGGTACTTGCGAGGGTGTAAGAGGATGACTTAAATACAGGAGTTTGAGGTCGCTGTGATCTAGGCTGATGTAATAGCACTCTATTCTGGCAACAGAGTGAGACTCTATCTAAAAAAAAAAAAGAGGAAAATAATTACAAGAAAATGTACAAATATTTTGTCAACAAGTTCTAATAACTAAGAACTGTGTGAATCTATTGATTGTTTTCCGGCCACCAAACTGCATTTAGACATGCTTTGGCCCATCACCTGGGCTGGCATTTTAGCAGCTAGTTGCAAGGCTCTAAAGACGGAGCATTAGGGGCTGGGTGCAGATTGCCTGTTCTCACAAAGGCAGAGTCATGCTGCCACAGGTCTTCAGTGTCCCAGTGGACTGCACAGACATAGCTGGGGGTGGGGGGCATGTCAGGCCAGTGGGGCTCAGGTGTGGAATCTAAAACACAGTATTACTAATGAGACAATTAAGCCTCCCTGGGCTGTGTCCCCACAGGTCAGGGTCTACACCTACAAAAATCCTTTCAGAGTTGCCAGCGGCTTTTCCCAGGTGCTCACTCCCTGCCCACCCCTGAGAGGATGAGCTGAGTCACTCCCTGGTTGCTCCCATTGTTTTCAGAAGAGGAATTAACCAGGGAAATACCAGCTACTAGGGTCACCAGGTCTATCTCGATGCCTCAGGCCAAGCTCCAGGGCATCCTGGAATAAGATCTGGCTCCTACTTGCTCCTCCAGCCTCTCCTCTCACTTTCTGCTTTTCCTGATTCCCCACTTTCCCTCAGTGCCTGCTGCTCTCTGCCTGGAGTAATCTCCTCCTCTTCCTCTACAACCTTCTTTGTGTGGGTGATTCCTGGTCAACCCTCGGGACTCAGCTTGGACATCATCTTTTAAGAATACTTCCTGGCTGGTGGTGCCTGTGGCTCAAAGGGGTAGAGCACTGACCCAAATGCCAAAAGGTGGCAGGTTCAAACCTAGCCGCAGCCAAAAAAACTGCAAAAAAAAAAAAAAAAAAAAAAAAAAAAGAATAATTCCTGGCTGAACAGTGGCTCATGTCTATAATCCTAGCACTCTGGTACTTGGGAGGCTGAGGAAATAGGATTGCTTGAGCCCAGGAGTTTGGGGTTGCTGTGAGCTATGATGACACCATGGCACCCTACCCTGGGCAACAGAGTTGAGACTCTGTCTCAAAAAAATAAAATAATAAAATAAAAC
>CAUYPK010051347.1:0-31991 GCA_963574355.1 Loris lydekkerianus | reverse complement strand
TGGGCTGCAATAAACATTCTGGTACAGATGTCTTTGTTATATTGTGACTTTTGGTCTTCTGGGTATAAACCTAGTAAAGGAATTATAGGATTGAATGGCAGGTCTATTTTTAGGTCTCTAAATATTCTCCAAACATCCTTTCAGAAGGAACGTATTAGTGGGCATTCCCACCAGCAGTGTAGAAGTGTGCCCTTTTCCTCCACATCCACGCCAACATCTCTGGTTTTGGGATTTCGTTATGTGGGCTACTCTTACTGGGGTTAGGTGATATCTCAAAGTAGTTTTGATTTGCATTTCTCTGATGATAAAGGATGATGAGCTTTTTTTCATGTGTTTATAGATTTTGCGTGTCTTCTTTAGAGAAGTTTCTCTTTAAGTCCCTTGCCCACCCTGAAATGGGATCACATGTTCTTTTCTTGTTAATAAATTTGAGTTCTCTGTGGATTCTGGTTATTAGACCTTTATCAGATGTATAACCTGCAAATATTTTCTCCCATTCTGAGGGCTGTCTGCTTGCTTTACTTACTGTGTTCTAGGCTGCGCAGAAGCTTTTTAGTTTGATCAGGTCCCAGTAGTGTATTTTTGATACTGCTTCAGTTGCCTGGGGAGTCCTCCTCATAAAATATTCACCCAGGCCGATTCCTTTAAGAGTGTTCCCTGCACTTTCTTCAAGTATTTTTATAGTTTCATGTCTTAAGTTTAAATCTTTTATCCAGTGAGAGTCTATCTTAGTTAATGGTGAAAGGTGTGGGTCTAGTTTCAATCTTCTACAGGTTACCAGCCAGTTCACCCAGCACCATTTGTTAAATAGGGAATCTTTTCCCCACTGAATGTTTTTAATTGGCTTGTCAAAGATCAAATAATGGTAAGTAGCTGGATCCATCTCTTGGTTCTCTATTCTGTTCCAGGCAAGCATTTGGATGTTATGGCTTTGTAGCAAAACCAAGAACAGAACCTTGGGAATGAGCTCTGTTGTTATCCCCACCCCCATTAGAGGACTGTAAGTCAAAGAATTCAAGTGACTTTGATTTTATAGGAATGACTCTATATATTTTTTTTTTCTTAGCTGAGCACTAATATGAACTAGAAAAATCGGTAGCTGTGTGGCTGGGTTTTCTTTCCCACTGCCTTCTGAAACCAAAAATATCACTTGAATCCACAGTTCCTTACGATTATAACCATCTCTAGTCGCTCCCTAGAGCTGCTAATATACAGGTGCAGGTAGGGTCCTGTGTTTTATTTTTTGGAGGGGAAGTGGGCATCTCAACAGCAGAAACTCTTCTGTACTTAGGCTGGTGACTCCCACATAAAGACATCGTTACTTGCCTCCTGCAGGCCGGGTGTTGGGGGAAGGCTTCAATGTCTGAACATCTATGGAGCATTTCTTTACAATGTCGACGTAGAGCCTGCACTTTCTGAGCCATCTCTCAAGTCTCACTGGGCAGGAAACGGAGATGGGAAAGTGTCAGCCTTGGGATCAGATTGACCAGAGCCAAGGGAATCAGAATGTCTCCCACCCTGGCTGTTGGCTTTTAGAAATCATTAACATTTCAATGTGGGTAATCTCTGTGAAGCCACTACCTTTCCACAGCCTTTTTCTCAACTATTTAGCATCTTTTCACCTTTTCATTGAAGTGCAAACTAGTCTATTGGGAAAAGCAGCATCAAGTTTTTTATCTAGGTCACTTTCAGTGTACTTGAGAGTTTTGCACAATTGTTATAAAGACACAACACAAGATATAATATAGGTAATCATAATGGTAGGTGGTTATCATTAATTTTTCAGGGAACAAGGTGAATATAATGATTGTAATTTTTTTTTTTTTTTGACAGAATTTCACTATGTTGCCCTTAGAGTGCTGTGTTGCATAGCTCACAGCAACCTCAAACACTTGGGCTCAAATGATTTTCTAGTGTCAGTCACCCAAGCAGCTGGGACTACAGGCACCTGCCAAAACATCCAGTTATTTTTAGAGCCAGGGTCTTGCTCTTGCTCAGGCTGGTCTTGAACTCCTGAGCTCTGCCCATCGCTGCTTCCCCAAGTGCTGGGATTACAGCCATGAGTCACCCCACCCGGCCTAATGATTGTAATTTATATTGTTTCAGTGGTCTGATCCATTCTTAGCAGGCTAGGGAGAACCATTTGTATTTCTTAGTTGTTTTGTTTTTGTTTTTGTTTTTTAATTTTTAATTATTATTTCTAAATCGTTTGGGTAATGTGCACTTACTGCTATGTACTGATTTAAATGAGGGTTGCTGTAGGCCAAGAAATATTTATTTATTATGACTATATCAGGACCCCCAAACATTTGTTTCAAACTTTATTTGCTAGTGGCTTTATTTTGTCCATATTTTACCTTCTATTTAAAATAAAAAATGTAAAAGAGGAAGCTTGGTTTGGGAACATAGGCTCCTGAGTTTGAAACTTACCTTATATTTCTACTGGCTCTGCAGTCTTGGGTAACTTACTTGACCTCTCTGAGTAAATCAAAGTATGTCATTATAGCTATATGTCTATTCCAATTCCTGTATGTAAGGGTGAAAGTGAAAAATGTAAATAAAGCTTTTGGCAGACAGTGTGTGTTCAAATGCTGCTAATTTTTTTTGTTATTATTATGACGATCAGAAAGGGTAAAGGAGAGTAGTCACTTGATCGTATGTATTTCATAAGCAGACTCTTGCTGAGCACGTTTTGTGTGATTTGGGAAGAAGAGAAGAGCAAACTGTCCCCGTCCCTTCTCACTTCCCCTCCACCATGACCCAGAACTGTAAAATAAACCACTAGCCAAACAAGGAAAGAATTGAGAGATCACTAAACAAGGAAAGAATTGAGAGATCACTAGCATGGCTCATATTTAAGACCCTGGATCACAGATTAAGTGTCCCCTTTATTTTGACCTTAAGACGACATTGCTGGCCAAACTCCACATCTCTGAATCTCTGCCTCATCCTACTCTTGTTTTTAAATCGTAGCTTTCAGATAGCCATTTCTCATTCCAGTCTTGGTGACCCTGGGTTTACTTTCCTCCCCACCAGCCTCCAAAATTATTTCTCCCTGGCTATGTTTCCTAGGAGAATCGGTCTAAGTTGGAGTCAGACACAGAGTTTTGCTTTCCCAGGTGGTTTTCAGGAGAGCATCTTCCATAGATCACAGAGTTGATGGGCCTCTGTGACGGCCAGAGGTTCAAAGTGGACAGGAAGGGGAGTTGGCATCTTGGATTTTCTTGCCCTAACTTAACCCTGGGACCCCAGACCTGTTGATCATTTTCACATGCAACACTTTTTTCCCTGGCTTATTTCTCCCCTCAGCATATTTTTTTTTTTTTAAGCAAGAACTTGATTTTGCATCTTGTTAAGAATAAGAGAAAGCTTTGACAATAAAATGTTTCTCTTCACTAAGCTGTAAGAATTCTATTCATTCTGGGATTAGTTAAGTCTCATGACCTTTTAACAAGACAGCACTTTTGCACACTCAGATGAGATAATTGATTCTAATGGGGAAGGAAGCACTACTCATTTAACTGCACACATCTGAGTTGTCTGTAACTCAAACAGTTCTCCATTACCTCTGGATTTGCCAATATGCAGATTGAAATGGTAAAAAGATGAGCAGAGATGTGAGCTAACTTAGCCTCAGAAACGGAGAGTATTCATTCCCACCAGGCAAGCTATGTGTCCTGTTACTATCCTCAACGACACAGAGGAAGCAGCGAGAGTATAGAACACCTTTCATGGTATCTGCTGCCTGAGAAGGTGCTCACTAAATGCCAGCAACTGTGGTCAGTTCATTAGCATCAACGATACAAATACCGTGGTCAGAAAATATGGTCATCACACAGCTGTACGGTTTGAAAGCATTTTGCCACATATTTTCTGCTTTGACACAAGTCTTGAGATTTCTATACCTGTTGCTCAGATGAGAGGCTCACCTAGGAAGTGGCAGTTAGGATTCAAAGCTAGTTTTCTGGCTTCTGGTCCAGCACTCTTTTCCCTGCATCACAGTAACCAAAGAAAAAGCAAAAAATTGGATCCGTTGCTGTGAGCAGAGTGAGGCCTGCTAGCTAAAGCAGACCTGTGTGTGTTACTGAGGGATCCTGTTTGGACTAGATATCAGAGCGGGGCCCTGTGCTCCAGGCTCCTCTGTAGTTTGTCGTGTCTTGAAGGCAGCCACACAGCCCCTCAAAGCCACCATCTGTGACATCTCCCGTAAATGGGGGCCAAGTAACACAACTTCTCCACCTCACAGGATTCTCGGTTGCTACCTAAATGATTTAAAAGTCTTGGAAACTGGGCGATGCCTGTGGCTCAAGGAGTAGGGCACCAGCCCCATATACCGGGGGTGGTGGGTTCAAGCCCAACCCCGGCCAAAACTGTAAAAATAAAAAAAGCCTTGGAAACTATTTGATGTTTAAAAGGGGATGTCTTTATAACACCCTTGCTAGACACAGCTAGTGAGAGTTGGCCCAGCAACATGGGTAGAGCCCGGGCCTTCACACCAGGAAGACAAGCACTGATGGGTGTGTGTTCTCAGGGTTTGGACAATGTAGGGTTCTAGTCTAGACTCTGCTACTTGTTAGCCATTTAACCTTATATATGTTAGTTAGTCTTGTTGTGTATTAGTTTCTGCACTTGTAAAATGGAGTCATTATATTCATCTTTCAAGATTATTGTGAGAGTTAGAGGAAATATTGCTTTAAATACTCTTAGCACATTGCCTGGTGCATAGTAAGAACTCAATAAATGATAGGTTTATAATTATCATCATTTTAATTAACATTTTGAGCCTTAACATGCACCTCTGTAAATTGGGTTTGGCAAGGTTGCCGTGAGGAATACGTGTAATGTATACAAGATACCCAGCACACTGCCTGTCACACAGTTGGCTCTTAGTAAATACAACTATTTGTAGACCCTTCTCTATCTTCCTGGCCTTCCTAACACATCAGTTACTCCCTTGGGGTCTTCTAGTCCTTCTGAATAGACTTTATTTGTCCACCTTTTCTACTTGACTGTAAGCTTATCAAAGCAGGGACTGTCTAATTCAATTCTGGCTCTCTAGAAACTACCATAGAGTGGGGTTTCAGAAATGTGCATCAATGGAGCAATGGAGGAAGTGCTACCATACAGGATGCCGTTGGAGTCCAGGGCCATGAGTGCCTAACTCCATGTATGGGGAATTGGGGTAGGAATCTTGGAAGAGGTGAGTCTGGACCATATATAAGGCCCAAGTCCTGAATCCTAGGGTGGGATGTAAGCAGACGTTTTGTACTAGTTCACAAAGCTCTTTGGAAACAGGCTTCCTAGCTTTCCCAGGCATTGTGCATCTCTGTTTATTCTTTGGCATCCTATGGTCTCTTCCAAATTGTTGTACAACTATTTAGCAGTTGTCTTAGAAAAAAATATAAAACCTAAATGCGTGTACATGGTACAAAGTAAAAATGTATAAAAGATGCATAGTGAAAAGCGAATCTCCTTTCTGCCTCCCCGCCATGCTACTCTGTATTTTTTTCTCTCGTCACACCCACTATTACCAGTGTCTTTCAAGTATTTCCAGAAATGTTGTTACACATACAGGGTTTTTTTTTTTTTTTTTTTTTAACCCAAGTGTAGTATATTAAATACACTTCTGAATATTGTAGTTTTCCTTCCAGAAAAAATGCATAAAGAGCTTCCTCACTCTTTTTTATGGTTGCATACAATTTTGCTATGGGGATATCACTTATCTTGCCCCTTGTTGACAAACTGGTTTTTAATATTTTGCTGTTGCAAACTATGATGTGGTGAATACCTTCATGCGCATCATTTAGTGGATGTATGCTATATCTGGAGAAGTTTGTGGAATTGGAAACTTTCGCTCTTGGCTGAAGTGTGTGTTTTAAATGTGGTAGCTTTTATCAAATTGCCCTCCCTAGGTTTCCACCAGTAAACTTCACACTAGTAAAGTATGAGAATGTTTGCTTCCCATTCTCTGCCAATATAGTATATTTTCAACTTTTTTAATTTTTGCCAAACCATATGTGAAAAATAGTATTTCAGAGTTTGAGTTACATTTCCTTTACTATGAGTGATGCCAAGAGTCTTTTCTTATGATTAAGAGGCATTTGTATTTCTTATTCTGTAAACTGTCTGTTCATGTCCTGTGCCTATTTTCCTACTGAGTTGTTGGACTTTGCTTATTACTTGTAAAAGTTATTTTTATGCTAAGAAAATTAACTCTTTATGATACAAATTTCAGTTGTCCCCCTAGATGGGTATTTATTTTTTGAAGCAAAAAGCCAAGAGTTGCTGAGATTCCTCCACTCTCTTCCCCTCCCAGCTCCACCAGACTGTGAGCCCCTCAAGGGCAAGGTCCGAGCCTCCATCCTCCCTGTGCACCCATTCCCCTTGGCAGGGCCCAACACCACCAGAGCTCTCTCTGGGGCTATCCTATTTCTCCCACCCTTCCCACCCTTCCCTTCAGGTTTGGGAGTTCCATTTGCACCTTCAGCAGAAAAAGATGACTTTTCTCATTGCTCACCACAGCCATGCACCTGTTTGGCCTAAACTGGCACCTGCAGCCGATGGAGGGACAGATGTATGAGATCACGGAGGACACAGCCAGCAGTTGGCCTGTGCCGACGGACGTCTCTCTATACCCCTCAGGGGGCACTGGCTTAGAGACCCCTGACAGGAAAGGCAAAGGAGCCACCGAAGGTAGGGTTGCTGCCTTGTCCGTGTTGTGAGTCCTCTGTGTCTGCCTTTGAGCCGCGGAGGTCGCCGTTGTGCGCACCGCGTGCCTGGCTCACAGCTCCATGCTCTGGCGCTTCCTCCATCCCTCCGCCCACCACGCTGGCTGCCAGTCCACCTTGTCTTCATCGCAGTTCCTTGTCACTGACAGCTCATGGGGGCTCAGGCAGGGCTGGTGCTGCTCAGCGGTGTCCCATCCCATGCCTCTAGGGGGCTTCACACTGCTGAGGTGGCTGTCTGAGGTCACACGAGCCCTTCTGGGCAAACCTTAGGGGATGAGTGGGTATCTGTGGGGAGGGGTATGGTGGGTGTCATCAGGGAAAGATTTGGGAATCTTGTGGTGTAATGGAAATACCACTTCCAGTGTCTAGCATTTACTAGCCATGTGACCCTGCGACCTCAAGTCACTCAATCTTCCTGAGCTCCACTTTCCACATCCGCAATAATAGCGGTAATCTTTAGTGTTTGTACAGCATGTTTGTTTCAAAGGTTTTTGTCAAGAGATTGAATTTTACATTTAATCCTCACAGAGATCCTGTGAGGTGAGTATAATTATTTACACTACCCCAGATGCAAAAACTAACAATTGCATTAATTATGTGACTTGCCCAGAGCCACATAGCCAGTAAATGGTGGAGCCTGGAACATGAGCCCAGGCCATGACTCCAGGGCTCTTATTGTCTCCATAAGCTTCACTACATGACTCAGCCCACGGTTACAAAATGCTGGCGGATGTGTGGATGTGACATTCTACTGTACAGTGCGGCACAAATATTTCTCTAACAATGAAGGAAATGGTGGTGACATTTGGGTTTGACATTCTCAACTGGGACATCCACAGACCCATGTACCTATATTCTGAGAGTCTCAGAGGTCTTTCTAACATGCCATGGACACAGGTCATTTCACTGTCAGCCAAGAATGGCACAGGCTCACAAAGACTGGAAGCAGGAAGGATGTCAGAGCTAACAGGCCAGCCTGGCCGTCGATGTGGTCAGGGACGCTGCTTCTCCTACGTCTGCTAGGGCCTGCTTTACTTCTCTGGTGCCCCTTCAGTCCACAGAGTGGCTCTAGCTTCCTCAAACCCTTAGTGCTTACATCTTCCTTCCTCTCAGCTCAGTTAACTTTGAGGTCATGGCTTCCGAGCTTCCCTGTCCTTAGAAGGACTTGCCTTCCAGCAGTCAGTTTAGCTAACAGGTGGTATATGTTTGATCTTAGTGTCTATTCATGACCTCTCAAGTGATTATCGTAAAGGCCAAAGTCAAATCCTGGCCTGCAGTCATCTTTAAAGGAAGTGGGGGCACAGAACCAAGCTGGAACCCCGGCATAGTATTTTCAGCAGCAAAGTCAGTCCTCTCCTTTGCATAGATTTTAAGACTTAAAACATTGAATAATTTCTACTTTATTTATCCCTTATTAGAATATGGAGGGAAGTATCATGACTGGGGCTGTGGGAGGAGCTCTGAGTTATCAGAAGCCCTGAGCCCGTATCTAGCGGCTGCCACTGACCTGTGGTGCGGCCTTAAGCAGATTCCTTGAACAGCCTTTCTGGATATCATTTCCCTCCTCTTCAAAAGGAGGTTATTGGGCTAGATTCTCTCTATGATACATTCTCATTTGTACGTTGTGTATATAGAATTAGTAACAGAATCATCATACAACTAACCAGACAGTTCTTCCAATTTTGGGTTTTTTTTCAAATTGACCCTGTCCGTGGTCCTGCTTGTTGTCATGTGACACCCATGTCAGTCTATAGTGTCAGATGGCAGGTTACTATCACAAAGTGACATGTTTATTGCAGTTCAATTCACAATCACCAAGATGGGGAATCAACCCAAGTGCCCATCAACCCAGGAATGGATTAATAAACTATGGTATATGTATACTATGGAATACAATTCAGCCATATAAAAGAAGGAGACTTTACATCTTTTGTATTAACCTGGATGCAGTTGGAGAGCTTTCCACTTGGTAAAGTATCACATGAATGGAAAAGCAAGTACTCAGTGTATTCAATACTAATATGAAACCAGTAGACAAACTAATACACACCCACAGTAGAGAAAAACACAATTAATTTCAAGTGTGTATGGGGGAGGGCAGTTGAGGGAGGGGGATTAGTATGTTCTCACCTAATGGGCACAATGTCAGGGTATATGGCACATCTCCTGGGTGAGGGGCACAACTATAACTTGGACTCTACCTCGCTAACACAAACAATGTAACCTCATCATCTGTACCCTTATATTAATCTGGAAAAAAAAATACCACAAAGTGAAGACTGTCTCACATCAGCATGTGTAAATACAGATTTAAAGTATGCTCAACCCTTAAAGAACTAGTAAAGGGTCTCATTTAGCAAAATGTACTTTCTTCCCTCCACGATCTCTATCAAACGTTCTTTAAACAGGAGTTGGATCTATCCGAAATCTCCCATTCTAATGAAATTAGGTTTGTAGGCTGTTAGGTATTATTTTGTTTTTCCCAAGGAGCAGGAGGTACAGATAAGAGACAAAATAAAATTGGACCAGTTTATTGGTTTATTTTAATTGGAGTATTTTTGCTTAAAGGAATTATCTGTCATTACTGATGCAAATGGAAATCCTGTTTACAAACCCCTTCAATGCAGCGCAGTGCTGGGAAGTGGTCAGCATCGAAAGCAATTACTGTGGAAAACCTTATCAGTCTGCAAAATCAGAAGACAAAGCTTCCTATAGTTTATGGGAGACTGTATGGTTCTCAATTTCTTTTGCCCTGTCCATACCAATGTCTACTCAGTTTATGTTTTTAATTGTGACATTAAAAATGTAGACCCTTAGACACATCTCAGTGGGGAAAGTCTTTAACCCTGATGTGAGTACTTATTTCTTGTCCCATCTAAGGGTATTAGAGAAGAGAGCAGATTCCAGAATTAAGATTAGAGTCCCTTCTCTGCAATGAGGGGGGCAGCAGTGTAGGAGGACAGAGAGAAGATAAATGGGTCATAGAGCAGACAGTTCAGGATTTGGACTCTGACCCTGCCTTATATTGGCTTTCTGCATCTCCTCTGGCCTCCTCTCCCTTCAAAGCCGAGGGTAAGAAGCACCCAACAAATGTTCGTTCCTCCTTCTTGTCCTCTCAAATCCCCAGCCGTCCCGTATAAGCCATTAGCTTTCCCCAAATCCAGACTAATGGTAACGATCCTGCAAGGCTTTAGGGCATTTTTGAGTATTTTTTAAAGGATGTATATATTTTTAATTATATAAATAAAATATATGATAGTCCCAGTATTGTAAATGTACACCACGTATTTGAGAATGACATCTAACGGCAAATTCATGCTATATTTTCAAAATGGCTATAACCATCTCAGGGTTGTCATGAGACAGAAACCAAATACAGCAGCTTTTCAAAGTAAAGCCACAAGAACTTGTGTTATGCATTAATGGGGAAGGGGAAAAAAGCATTGAATAAACAAGCATTTCTGATGGTTGAATTGGTGGGCTAGGGATAGCATTTTCTTTCTCTGATGAAATCAAAATTGCCCATCAGTTTGAACCATGCAAATTGCTGTGCGCAGGCTCAGCTGGGCTCTCCAAAAGGGAACAGCTTATTTTGATAACCAAATAAATTTCAAACAGTTGCTAAGGAAACTAAAGGATTCTTTGTGTGAGTTATTGCATTGTAAAGAATGAAAAAGGTGAAAGGAGAGGGAGGGTGTTAGCTGATTAGGAATTTAGAACCTGTATGATGGGTCTCAGTTCAGGAAAGTAAAGATTATGATTAGGAAGAGCAAGGAATTTTAGTTCTTCCAAATCTTGCTTATTTGACTGAACTATCCAATCATTTCTGCAGTTTGTTGTGAAATTTCTTTTATGGGGTACATGATTGCATATTTGCACAGCATTGCTATAGGAAGTCTAAATCTGCCTAGATTTACAAAGCAAAGGATTGTCACCAGAGGAATCTGCCCTGTGTAACCTGATCTTGCTCTTCGGGGGTGGGGGGTGGGGGGGCTAATTCTGAACTGCTCTCTTTGTGCTGTTTAAGCCTCTGGGGGTACCCAGGAATGGTATAGGGTCCTTTTCATGAATGTCTTCAGAACCTGATTATTGCCCTTTAACTTTGAGACCTGTCTGCAGTTCCAGTTCATAAAAATGATCAACCTCTTATACATTAGGATGCTAAGAAATTTGTAAATGGATCTAGCTTGTCTAGCTTTGATATTTAGCCTGCTGGGGCTGTGAATTCAACTGGACTCTTGCTCTTCAAAAGTGTCAGTGCACCCCACCACCACTAAGAAGGTCTTCGTAGAGTTCGAATTAGTCATTCAACTCAGTGCTCTCAGAAACCATATTCTAATAAATGAAGAAGGAACCTGAATGGCTTAATCTCTAAATGGTTTCTTTTTAAAAAACTTTTATAGAAACAGGGATCTCACTGTGTTGCCCAGGCTGGTCTAAAACTCTTGACCTTAGGTAATCCTTCCACCTTGGCCTCCCAAAGTGCTGGGATTATAGACCTCAGCGACTGTGTCTGATCTCTAAATGTTTTTTTAAGCGTTGTGAGACTGAGTATATAGATTTTAATACTATTATGAGAATTAACTGATACGTGTGAAGGTGCCGCCAGTGTGGTTGGAGCTCATTAAATGGTAGCTAATACGACTAGTCGTACCACTTCCTCTGTATTTGTCACTATCTCTACCACTAATATGTGTATTTATTATTTATTCAGAATGTAGGTAGGGATAAGAGGACATTTATATGCAAGACTCTCCTCCTCTACTTGTTCTGCCCTCTGCCCTCCCTCCTTACCCCACCAGGGGTAGGCGTGCTTCATGGTGGGGTACTTTACATCCTAATCCTCACACCCTGCCACTCAGAATTAAGGTCAAAGATTCTTATAAGAGCTAGAAAGTGAAAAACAATAACGGTTTTCAAATGACAAGAAAGGAGGAAGGCCTTTCACTCTGCCAGCCCTCAGCATGGCTTCCTGACAACTTCCCCACCAGTGAAGATGAGCAACAAGCTACTGGCTCTTTCCCCTCAAGAACCCCCAGCCCAGGCCTGTGGCTGGAGTTGCACACCCAGCAACCCGAGGCCCTCAAGTTCCTGGTGGAGGATATGCCCTAGACCAGAAGTTACTCTTTATTTCATCGTATACACACCCAGATAATCCCCGCCCCCCATCCAGCCCACCTAGGTGAAATACTAGAGTGCTGGAAAAGAAAAGTCACCTTTGTCACCTCCTGGGGGCCTCCAGACCTCAGAGTTTGGCCTCTGCCTATAAAGGCAGTAGAACCCGGCTGATGCAGTAGCTGGTTCCTAAAAATACACTCACTGGGAAAGAAAACAAACTACGCAGGGTTCTCCGGCTGCATGCTAAAATAGGGAGCAGTTTCCCGTTATTTATTTTCAGACATAGGAATTATTTGAATGCAGACAATTCTTAAACCGTATCAGCTCTGACTCCCACCTACTCACAAAGGAAATGAGTCCTAGGCATTAGCAGTATGGCACTTCTTTGTAATTTTTAGGAGTAAGAAGCTCAGAACTCATCTGCTTGTGTTTCATATTCCTTCTTAATTCTGCCTCCCTGGTAGAATTAAAAGCTCAGGGTATACTGTTTTCTACCTATTATGTAGAAAGGCTGTGATATTAGTAACCCAAAAATCAGACAGGAAAGAATGTAATTCTCCTTAATGCTTTATGAATTTGGCTTCTGTCTTTGAACTTTGTGAATCACAGTGTGGTGGTTTGTGTGTCTCTTATTTTGAAGGTAAAAGTCTGGAGCACACTCCTTCCATAAAAGAATTAAATGCAAACTCTTTCCTATGCTAATTACAGAATACTAGTGGTACTTTTATTAATAGTGTGCATTTTAACTTTTTTGTTGGCATATTTTTAATTAAAATAACATTTAATGGTTTGAAGCTAAAGACCTGATGTCTCTGCCGAGGAGGAGTTTATATGGTAGTGATAACATATGGAGAAGTTTAACATTTAAATTGAATTTTATCATTTAAAACAGTAAAATATTTTATGACTATAACAATGCCCTGCCAGGCTCCATTTCAGCATCAAATGTGTTTTGTAAGGAGTCTTACAAAGCTAGAGGAAAAAAGACATTTTAATTTCTGATTTCCCAAATGCTTTTTCTAAAAATTTCCAAAATGTGTTTTCTCTACAAGTGAATTTTTGTTCTCTAAATTGTCTCTTCGTACATCTCTAACACACAAAACCTTGGAACTAGGATACCCAGGAAGTCCTTTGTAATGAAAAATAAAATACAATCTTCTGATCTGATTTTGGACTTTCAGTGCTGTCAGGGTGGTCTTTCTAACATCTCTAGAGTCTAACATCCCTAGAGTCTCCCCCCTGAATCTTCAAAAGGCTGATATCTGGCAGGAAGTTAGGGTTTCTATTTGTCACATGTGAGCATTCAATTACTAAACAGAGGAAGTTTGATAAGCAGCCCTCCTTCCTAGCACTTTTTGCCCCCACAAAGCTGTCATTCTTCTGATTGGTGACGGAAATGGCCAAGAGACCTTATTCCTGACCCCAACCCCCCACATGAATGCTGTGCACAGAGTTGAAAATCTGGGTTGAATTTCTAAGTGTGGCACAGACTTTGTATATGAACTTGAGAAATTCCCTCAACTTTACTTGCTTTAGCCCAAAAATGATGTTCACCCTCATCCAAAGGTAAGCATTTTGAAGAAATAGTTCCTCCATTCAGACGTATCCTTTCCCTCATTTTTTCCAACACATAACTCTGCCCCGAGCACAAACTCCCATTCACGTATCTTAGCCTCAAAATTTGGCTTCTATTTTATACACGCACTAGTTAACTTTTTTTTTTTTTTGCAGTTTTTAGCTGGGGCTGGGTTTGAA
Source organism: Loris lydekkerianus (assembly GCA_963574355.1). Taxonomy (NCBI): domain Eukaryota; kingdom Metazoa; phylum Chordata; class Mammalia; order Primates; family Lorisidae; genus Loris; species Loris lydekkerianus. Next base: position 18,390 of record CAUYPK010051347.1, on the reverse strand, counting down.
TCTGCCACCTCCGGCACATGGGGCCAGCACCCTACTCCTTTGAGCCATAGGCACCACCACGCACTAGTTAACTTTTAAAATACCCCACTCCACTCAAGTCATGCTTCCCATTGCTAGAGGAATCATTCTGAGTTGGAAATTGAACAATAACACCTTGTTCCCCCATCCTTTCTGTTTTACCAGGTTCCCCTTGACACACACACAAAAGCACAAAGTTATTCTCATGAGACCACAAATGATTATTTTTAGGATCAAAATATATCTTAACAAGCTGTGGAATTGTGCAGTAAACAGATGGCCCTTGGGGAGGACCCATACTGCTTTGGAAGAATGTAGCAGAGCAATTTGAGCATCGGTAGAGAAAAAAACAAGTTCTGGACTTTCTTACTCCTCCGCAGGAGTAGTGAGGAGCTGGCAGCAGAAACCTGTGGAGAGGAGGTGGAGGCTGTGTAAGTCCTAGGCATTCAATGGCCCTCATTCCTTGCTTCATGTGTGGCTAACTGAGATGCTTTGTCTCCCCTTCCCTGTGTTTTGGTAGGAAAGCCAAGTAGTTTCTTTCCAGAGGACAGTTTTATAGACTCTGGAGAAATTGATGTGGGGCGACGAACTTCACAGAAGATCCCTCCTGGCACTTTCTGGAGATCTCAGGTGTTCATCGACCACCCTGTGCATCTGAAATTCAATGTGTCGCTGGGAAAGGCAGCTCTGGTTGGCATTTATGGCAGAAAAGGCCTCCCTCCTTCACATACTCAGGTAACCAGAACCCCCACAGACCCCACTGATCTTCATGGGCTCTTGCCACTAATGTTAACCCAGACTGAGAAGCCCACCCTAGATCCTGGAGCCTGAAGGGTATTGCATATATTTTGTAGCCCATTCATCCATTTGCCCCCTCTCCGGCCCTTCCTTTCAGTTGAGTAAGATTATATCCCTGGGGCTTAAGAGGAAGGAATTCTAGGAAATCACTTAATGGCTTTTCTGCTATTACCTAATCTCCTAAATTAAATTATCCAGGAAATGTGATCTAGAGAAAAAAGCATGCACTTTGGAGTCAAACAGACCTGAGTTTGAATCCTCTTGTTATCAGCTTTGTACCCAAGGTTTCATGACTTAGCCTCTCAATGCAAGTTTCCTAATCTATAAAACACCAGTAACAATACCCACTTTTGCAGGGCTGTTGTGATGAATAAAGGATTACACAGGGCAGACCTGGCTCAGAATAAAGGTTGTTTTCCTAGCCTTTCACATTCTTTCTCTCTCCTTCAGGGTTAAATATTTACTCAGGGGCAAGGGCACCAGAAACTCTTTTAGAAATTAGTCCATGGTGATGGTTCTTCACCGAGTTGATCATGACTTGTCCAAGGTCCTCCCAGCTCTAGAATGGGAGAAACATAAATCATAAGCATCCATCAGGCATTCCTGGACCAAATGCAATCTTCCTAGCTCCAGTAGTTATTTCATATTTTAATCTAAAGCTAAACAGATGCATTGTCTAAAGAAAGAATCACAGAAAAATAGAGAGGCCTGGGCCCTGTTGACTCAAAACTGCCATGGCCTAGACTTCATATGTCCAGACAGTTTTATGTCAAACAGGATAAACAGCTGTCTTGTTGATTTGCTTTTTAAAAGCTAGATAGATAGATAACTACTCAATTTGTTTGTTGGAAGGCCAGTAGGCTCAGCTACCCACCTGTTGTTAACACTGTGTTACTGACTTCTGGAGTCTGACACAAGCAGTCTCCGAGTAATTGGCAATTGTGTTTGACACAGCATGTAATTATTGATGGAGTTTTGAGCTGATCCAGTTTAGTCTCCCTCAATTTGCTCCCTGAAACTGAAACACTTAGGACCATGGACAAAAGAAAAATAGATAAAATGAAATTTTCATTTGCACGTAACAGACATTCCAATCGAGTCCAGTGCTCCTATCCCAGTCCCAGACCCTCGAGGTTCTTGTCATTACTTGCACAGAGTTCAAACAATTACGAAGCGCCTGAGTTTCTAATCATGGGCCCACCACTGGAAAAGCATGGTGGGCCTGGTGCAAATTCATCCAGATGAAGACTCACCACCTGTATAGCAAAAATTATTATTAAAACAAGACTAAAAAAATCCCAATTATGTGGCAATTAAGGACACGGTGGGGGTGAGGGAAGGGGAGAGCAGAGAGAGAAAGAAGGAGGGTGGGGTGGAGAAAGGAAGAGCAGAGAGAGGGCAGGAGGGAGGGGGTGGGGCCTTGGTCGGTGCCCCACTTTTAGGGGGCAAGACACGATTATAAGAGGGACTTTACCTAACAAATGCAATCAGTGTAACCTAGTTTCTTAGACCCTCAATGAATCCCCAATAATAAAAAAATTGAAAAAAGAAATCCCAATTATGCCACATTCACAAGAGAATGGGAGAGGGTTACCATGAGAAAATGGGGTCTGGGAAGAAGTTTGATCAGTTCCCTCTTACACTTCTCTCAGTTTGTATTTCCCCGGGTCCTTCCAAGGAGAAGCCTGGAGAAGGAACCTGGCACCAGACAGAGTAGACTCGCTGCTAACTGTGCTTTCTTTGTTCTTTAGTTTGATTTTGTGGAGCTTCTGGATGGAAGGAGGCTCCTGGCCCAGGAGGCACGGAGCCTGGAGGGACCCCAGCGCCAATCTCGGGGAGTGACACCCCCCTCCAGCCATGAGACCGGCTTCATCCAGTATTTGGATTCAGGAATCTGGCACCTGGCTTTTTACAATGATGGGAAGGAGTCTGAAGTGGTTTCCTTTCTCACTACTGCCATCGGTAAGGAAGTAGGGAATTGTCTCCTTGACAAGTGGGAGGCTACGTGGGGGTTCTGGAGGCTGACACCGACACGGGAACGTGAGAGCTGCAGGAGCCCCCTGAGCCTAGCACAAGGCCTCCTGGCTAGGCTTGCTGCAGGAGAGTTGGTGTGAGTCAGCAGGAGGGGCTGGAAGGCCATTCTGGACTGTTTCAGCCACCGGCTTCCTATGTTGTGCTAACAGGGCGTGTGGCACAGCAGCCGGGTGCTTTGCACATCTCAGCACTAGGGTGGCGCTGACAACAGGGAGGAGACCAGGCCGACAGCCACAGACAGCCAGCTCTCCCTTCTTGGCACTTCCATCCCACTATTTGCTTTTAGACTCTCACTCACTTGAATTCACTGATTTGTTGTTAAGTTTTGTTTTGGTTTTGGTCGCTTTGGTTTTGGGGCCAATAATCCCTGAAAGATGAGAAAATAAAATAAAGGCTGGAAGAGAAAGTGAGGATAGCTGTGCAAAGGGCTGGGCGAATAATATAATCAGTTGGGTTTGGGTCTGGTGGAGAACAGAGATGCCCTCGTCTCTGACAGCATGAGCCTCCTGTGTGAGGCAAGCAGAAGAGGGAAGATGGCCCCAGCTCTTGGGTCACCTTGAGAGCCTGTGGGTGTCTGGGTAGCCTGGCACTCTATTTAAAGAATTTTTCTTCTTTATCAACACATTTCATAGAATTTCTCTTCTCCTTAGATTTCCACAGTGTGCTTTTAGGACATGATGGTGTAGGTGGTTTAGGTCAGAAAACATTTTTTTCTGAGTTTATATTGGAAGCGCTGTGACACAGCCTGGAGATAAAATTCCCTACAGTAAAATAAAACTTAACAGAAAACACAACTCTATTAATCAGAACACCTAGGAATGGGGTTTCTGGTTAACGAAAAGTTCTATGTGGTTTAGAGTTTACCTGAAAACTCTCTGTCTCTGTTGTTGGCTGAGAGTCTCTAGGACATGAGAAAAGAGAGTTTAATAAAAATTTCCGAATCTGGTTTCTAGGTTTCCAAAACTCTCATAAGACCCTGATTCTTACTGCTTAATAGTAGGAGTCAATTTCAGGCCATTTAGCCTTTTATTCTTTTTTTTTTTTTTTTTTTTTTTGAGACAAAGTTTCACTTTGTCACCCAAGGTGGAGTGCCCTGGCATCATAGCTCACAAGCAACCTCAAACTCTTGGGCTCAAGGGATTCTCTTGCTTCAGCCTCCCCAGGAGCTGGGACTACAGGCACCCACCACAATGCCTGGCTATTTTTAGAAATGGGGTCTCACTTTTGCTCAGGCTGGTCTCAAACTCCTGAGCTCAAGTAATCCACTTGCATCTGCTTTGCAGAGTGCTAAGCATGAGCTACCACAACCAGCCTCATTTAAGCTTTTTTTTGAAATTTTGCCCTTCATGCTGAAGCAGAGAGCTCCTTCTGATTAAATGCGGGCCTGACTAATAACGCTTCTGCTATAAATGCAGCCTCCACAGTCTACCCTCTTGGCAACAGGAAGGAGGTGAGGTGATGCAGGAAACAGTCCTTCATTTGGAGGTGTCTGTCCCAGCCGCTGGACACTGAGTGCCTGGGAGGGCAGGGACTTTGGCTCAGTCTTCTCCGCCTCCCAGCACCCAGCCCAGGGCCCAAGCTGTCTCTCAGCGGTGCGGCAGCGGTGACTCCGTCAGTGGGCCTGTCAGCATCCAGTCTGGGCACTTGTCACACTGTCAGGTTGCTCCCTGAATGCCCTCTAGGGAGTGTGGTGGGAAGTATGCTCACTTCTGTCTGCATCTCTACCCCTAAGCTGCGTTTTTGACCTTGCAGGAATCACTTAGGTTTCCTGCCTTCTGGTTTCTCAGGATTCTGGAATTTGAGGCTGCAGCTGGATGGTTACTGGTGGTATCAAGGTTGACAGGGCAGCCTTTCCCTGTCACTGAAGGCCCAGGTTTTGCCCTCACCCTCAATTAGGTTGTCACTTGGCAGGTTTGCAAGGCTACAGTCCCTGTTTCTCTTTCTGGACATGGTGGCTTCAGCTGAGGGACGTGACTGTCAAGTCATAGTAAACCTGAGTCACAGCATCCTGGTCGCACAGCCTGATTAGCCACAGTTCACAGAGAGGCATAAAGTATCACGCTTGCACAGAACTAAGAGCTTTTATGATCAGAATTATTTACTTCTAATAACAGCATATATATGAAAGGATATTAATACACACCCCAAAAGAAAGCAACTTAATTAGGATACGCATCTTAGAGAAATAAAATGTAGATCCAGGGAGGTGCTTTGGCCAGCTCTTGGCTTGTCTGAGCTTGCTAGCCTGTCTTGTCATAATTAGGGAGATGGTTTTGCTTTTCCCTCTGGTTTTTCCATTCTCACCTAACTGATGAAAGCTGTCTTCACTTTCCCTTAACCCTATAATGTCTTTTAGAGGCAGAGGGGTGGGGAATCTGTGGCCTTAGAGCCACATGTGGCCATCTGGCTCCTTGAGTGCAGCCTCTTGACTGAACCTAAACTTCACAGATAAAACCCCTTCATTAAAAGGGGTTTATTAAAATTTGGATTCAGTCAAGGAGCCACACTTGGGGATCTGGAGAGTTACATGTGGCTTCAAGGCTGCAAGTTCCCCACCCTGGCAGGGGTTATAGTACTTTATGGATGGTTCTTAAACACAGTTGAATAAAGGCATCACCTGGAAAGTAGGTAAAAATCCAGATTCCTGGATTGCTCACCCAGAAATTATGACTCAGTAGGCCTCAGGTGGAGCCCTAAAGCCAGCGGTCTGTGAAGGAAGCTTTGAAAACAATATGCCTTACAAGAGCAGCTTCTCGTCCATCCTTCCCTCACTGCCCCATGTCAGCCCTGCAGCCAGGGACAGTCATGTCACCTCTCTGAGCTACATCCTTCTTACCTGGAATAATAATAGTACTTTGCAGTCCTTATTGTGAAGATGAGACAGAGAAGTATAAGTTGCCTCAGCACAGACTCTGGGCTACCCTGAGCATGTGATAAATGTCAGCATCCCTTCCATCCTGCTCCCCTCCACCTTTCTCTTACTGTCTTTCGGACCTGTCAGTCTCCCTTCCAGCTACAGTGATTATTTAATGAATACTGTTTGTTTGTTTTTTTTCCTTTAATACAAAAACAGACTGATTCTGATGTTGCTATTAATCCCTCTTCCCCAAGAGTCCCTGGCATTGAGTCTCAGCTATCTGTGAGCTATGAGTTGTAATTTGTCTTGGCAGGTTAATTAAAAGTTTAGGTCTTGTTTTAGTGAAGTCATTATGGTCCCAATATACGATTGTAACTGTCAGGTTTGCTTAACACACAAATTGGAATATGACCCTCTCTTCATTACATGTCAAAATGCAGATCTAGAATTTAAGAAAATCTGAGATGTCAGAATCCAGACTTTTTATGCCTGTTTGTAATTAAGCAACAGGAGAAATAATTATGTTTAATTTAACAGATGGCTATATTGTGTATCTTTTTGCTTTTCCCTCCATTTAATGTAATCCAGCTGATGATTTTAAATTAAATGTGTTTATCTTTTGCCTTAAAAAAATCCAAAAGCACTTTACAAACTGTATACACAAATATATATACATGGAGACCTGATGTTGACAGAGCTCTCACTAAACTAGATATATTTACACATACACATGCACACATGTGCACAGGCACAAACAGGCACACACAGCCCACTGAACCCAAGCAAGCTTTAGAATAAAACATGGAAGCTCTTTTTAGAGACAACAGTCTTTCCCCCAGTTATGAAGATCCAGAATTTGAGGGTACCGTTTCTTGCCCTGGCTCCATTGGGAGAGGAATAGCCATGCTGACCCCAATAATTGAATGCAGTAGGGGGACGTATGCCACTCGCTAAACTGTAAATCTGCAGTTTGCGAAGGTTTTCTCACACACATGCTCGGGTGTCCAACCCATAGTCCATAGGCCACATGTTTGCCTGTAGTCTCAGATTGTAAAAAGTATGCATGGGCCTTTTTTTTTTTTTAAACTTTTGTTAGTGTTTCTGTATTTAATGTGTGGCCCAAGACAACTCTTATTTTTCCAATGTGCACCAGAAAAGAAAAAAGGTTGGACACCCCTAGCAGTAACTCCATGAGATGACGCTTTGTCATTTTTATTCCTGTCCCTGCACTGCAGATGAGGCAATCAACGTTCAAAGATATTCAAAGAAAAGCTAGGACGTGAATTTTTACCTTTTGGCTCCAACATTTATGACCTTCCTTTTTCAAAACTTTGCTTTCTTTGGGTATTACACTTCTGTTTTTCACCTATTCATTCATTAACAAACATTTAAAGCACCCTACTATGTGTTGGGAGGCCACACTTAGCTCTCTTGTGTGTAGCTTACTACTCATAGGAACCTCAGACGATAGATATTTTGATATTAACTTTACAGATGAAGAAACTGAGGCTCAGAGAGTTTGGTTGACTATTCCAAGATTAAGAGCAAAGCTAGGAAGGAAACTTGGCCTCCACATCTCACACTGTTCCCACAGTGCCACCGTGTCTCATTTTTTGTCACGGTTACGATTATTGTATCCCTATTTGTGTTATATGGACTATGATTTCTTCCTCCAATTATAAGTAACCATGTTATATCAACCTAGGAAATTTTCCTGAGAAATCATTAAGAAGACCTCGAAGAAAATATCACAGCATCTAAAATTTTTATAAGACTTTGTATGCATCACTTCTAACCCGAAGACCGTAACAAGGTCATTGTGCAGTATGTTGGGTCTCCAGAAAACATCTTATCTTTTCATTGTGGTTGATGGTGAAACATTAAAGGACAGACAGATCAGCTTGACATTGTGGCAGTGTGAGCCAAGCTAGAACCCAGCAGAAGTACCCTGTGGTGGATAGATGGATTGATTGAATGATTGATTTAGAATATAAAAGTATAAGTTTATTTTGTATTAGAGAAAGGGAAGAGCATGGAGGGAAGGGATGAGAAAGAGAGAAGAGAGCAGAGAGCAAGGAGGGGGAAAAGGAACAGGAATAGCTTGGTCCCCCAAAGAAAGAAAAGAAGAATGTCAGTCCTTACAGTGGATTTAGAAACTTGAAAAAAGTCGCCGTTAGAAAATACAGAGACTAATAATTTTTGTGAGGAATGTGTTCTGGTCTTCCTAGTGCTGATTAAAAAGAAGAGTCCTTTTTATATGTTCAAGTGGCTACTGTGAATCGGGCCGCTCAGTGTGCAGGGACTGGAGCAGATTGAGCTCCTCCTTCTCATCCCTCCCTCCTTGCATGCCCCCCTTCCTTCCTTCATCATTGCCTTCTGTCATCCAACAAGTATTTCATTCTTGCTCTTTGCCAAACTAGGGATACAGAGAAGGTATGATGACATGGTTTCTGGCAAGAGGGCTTCATGTTGTAGATTAAGGAAGATGAAAGAGTAACACCGTCAGTGCTTTTAAGCCAAGGAACAGAGCTAGAAAGATCATTCCTGGAGTCACTGGTCAAAGTGTCATGAGGGTTGGAGGAAGGTGAGGGCTTGTCCAGACACAAGAGGGATCTAAGAAGGTCAGAAAGATGTGTTCAGTGGCACCGATGGTTCATTCAGAACATTCAGTTGTTTGGGGTTTTTTTTACTTTTTTTTTTTTGCAGAGACAGAGTCTCATTTGTTTTCAGAGTTTTCATTTGCCTCCCCTGTCGTCCCGTGCTCTTTTCCCTAGGTGTGCCCAGAGTACTTCACCTAAGTTTCTATCTTCCAAGGTCATCACAATTGAGTTCTTCCTTTACCAAAAACTACTAGACTGTGCTGTGTCTTTATTTCCTTTGCTTTGACTGGGCCACTAGCCTCTGAGTACATTTACAAGGATCTAGAGGAAAAAAATCTCTGACGTTGCATACTGTAATTTGAGCAAAACCCTGCGCTACCTAGTTTCAAAGAAGAAACAAAGAAAAGTGACTGAGGAGTGATTTTTAGTTTTAATAAATTCCTTCCCCATCACTTCCCATATCCCCTTCCTCTGAATTATACTATAAGGCGTAAATACAGCAATGAAAAATTAAGGCCTCTTGGCTATAAATTAACCTTCTTATAAACGACATTGGCAGCACTTTGTGAAATTTCTAATGGAAACACTTCTTTGGAAAAGTGCCCCATGAATTCACCTCTCCCTGATAAGGGATTTATCTGGAGCAATCTGTTACAAGTGAAATAAAATTGTAGGCCAAGGGAGAGCTCAAGTCAGCACATCAGAGACAGACTGTGGCCAAAAATCTGTTCAGTGGAAGAGAGCTAAGAACATCGGACGCCAGCCCTGCCAGCCGCTGTGTGCTCACTAAAGGGCAGGGCTCTCTCCTGCCCGCACCCCCACCTTCTCCACTCCCCTTGGGGCCTTATCTAGGACTACTGAACATTCTGAATTCTCCACCCGGAACTTCAATGGCAGAAAAGAAGGAAAAGTTGCTCAAGGATGCCACAAGCAAAGAAAGCTTGTCTCTCTGTGGGAGGCACTTAGAAATGTGTCTCGTGTACAGATACCAGAATCTCTGCTAGAGTGACGTTTACATGGAGTTTTGATGTTGAGTTGTGGCAGCTGTTGAACGACTCTCCCACCTCATGCTCTGCAGCCCCTGCTCTGGGCTGTCGTCTTCAGGCTTGCCACCCCTATGGTCATAAGGTGGCGTCTCAGCTCCCAGACTCAGGTCTACATAGAAGGCAGGAAGAGAGGAGAGGGAAGGAGGCAAGAAAGCAGAATTTTTCCTTAGAACATTCAGTTGTTTGGGGTTTTGTTTACTTTTTTTTTTTTGCAGAGACAGAGTCTCACTTTGTCACCCTCTGTAGAGTACCGTGACGTCACACAGCTCACAGCAACCTCCAGCTCATGGGCTTCCGCGATTCTCTTGCCTCAGCCTCCCGAGCAGCGGGGACTATAGGTGCCTGCCACACATTTCTTTAGTGGAGATGTGTCACTCGGGCACTCAGAGCTGTAAGGAAGTCTGAAGAAGTGGATGTGTTTAGCTTGCCACACTGGCACTCTAAACAAAAACCAGGGTTCTCTCAGGAAGAAGGGAAATGAAGGCGGGTTAGGCAACCAGCAGTGTATGCCACAAGCTTCCTTATCTGTTTGGCTCAACAAATACCAACTGAGCCCCATGTGTACTAGAAATGGGGTCATGTGTTCTTTTCTTGCTAATAAATTTGAGTTTTCTGTGGATTCTGGTTATTAGACCCTTATCATCAGTCAGACAAGGGGCCCAGTCTACTCTAGCACGGCCGCATCTTAACTAACTAGTTCTACAATGACCCTCTGTCCAAATAAGGTCATATTTGGGGGTACTTGGATTAGGATTTCAACACTTGAATCTTGGAAGAATGCAGTTCAACCCATAACAGGGGGTTTGGCAAAATGTTGCTGGAATTGGAGCTGTGACCTCTGGTCTCCTCCAGGGACTAAGTTTGGTCTTGATGTCTTCTCAGAGTTTCCAGCACAAGGGAGGGAGCAGATAAAGTGAACTTCTGCATGTTTGGCCTTGTGCAGACAAAGCCTTTGAATAATTGACTCAGTTTTGTATTTTGTCTGGATGCTTAGACATTCATATATTCATAAATACAACATGTGTGCATATAACTGTCTGCTAAAATGACTGTATACAAGTCATTCAAGTGCAAAATTTAGAAGTGGGAATAATTCAGAGGGAGACAAATTTGTAATATGATAATCCACCAGACAAGCATTACCACTCTTTGCTGAATTCCCTTGATGTTTTCTCCGAAAGGCTGAAAGAGGAGTTCAGCCTCAGGCCATAAAACAATCAATATAAGGTTGGTGAACCACAATTAAAACATGTCAAGATCTAAAAGCTTTTGAAGACAAATGATCCTTCATTGAAGATGTTTCTCAAAGACAGAATAAATGACAGTCCTGGGAGACCAAAAGTCAGTTCTAGAAAAGTCTTAGCCTAATAATCTTTCAGGAAAAGCTGGTAACACTCAAAATGCCAAGGTTTTTAGCAATCCAGAAAAATTGTCACCTTTTATTTCAGGTTGGTTTTCCAAGTAAATCCTCAAAAGTAAGATCTAAGAATTTAATAAGGAAACTTGCCCTTTAGCATTCCAACAAAAAATAGTAAAAAGTTTAAAATAATTCTGTTGCAAGTATAATGGAGGATGACATGAAAGATTTTTACTTTGGCTTTGAATTTTCATTTTTTAAATAATTCCTCATTTTATCATCTTTACGGTAACGCGAAAGGTGCCCATTACATTTGAAATTTAGTATTTAGCAAAAGATATAATCCAAGTGCAGTGAGCTTAAAATACTCTTACCTCTCATTGGTCACCTACTCACCTTCAGGTTGAGCTGACTTCCCACACTACACCTTTACCCTCAATTTAAGTAAGGTTGCTTGAACTTTCAAAATATTAGATTTTTGACTTGCATGTATGTCTGTGAGAATCGTCTAATCCCTGATTCTCGGCCCTAGATTCTAAACTTTACCAAAGCAGGGAAATGACCTTTATGCTCATAACTGTATCCCCAGTCCAAATAGATATTCTAAAAATAGTTATTAAATGAATGAATGAAGACTTAAAGGCTGAAAGATTAAACAGTCAATTATATTCACTGTAAGTTGCTTGACTAGTCCTGATATGAAGAGAAGATAACACATGCCTTACTTTATGTGAACTGAAATAAAATCTTACGGCTCCCTGCACTGGCTGACTGAATGGACTCCTTGGCCAATAGGATACCCTGAAACTGAGTTGCTGACCCTGAGAAGGGAGGTTAGACCTGCCTCATCATGCCTCCTCCCCTTCTTGGAGACAACCATTATAACTCACTAACAGGCCTAAGGCTATGCAAGACAAACCTGCAAGTCCTCAGTTTACATAACAAGTCACTTGAGTTTGGGTATACACCAGGTGGCTTGTCTCTAATTTACAAACTTCCTGTCTTAACTTAAAACACTCCAAGCCTGTTGTTGTTGTTGTTACAGAGTCTCACTCTGTCATTCTGGGTAGACAGTGCCATAGCAAACTCTTGGGCTCAAGCAATCCTCTTGCCTCAGCCTCCAGAATAGCTGGGACTGCAGGTGCTCACCACAATACCAGGCTATTGCTAGAGAAGGTGTCTCACTCTAGCTCAGGCCAGTCTTGAATTCCTGAGCTCAAGCAATCCACCCACGTTGGCTTCCCAGAGTGCTGGGATTATAGGCGTGAGCCACCATGCCCAGCCCAAGCCTTTAGACCAGTGATTTTCAATCATTGTACCTTAGCACACTGGGGTACCATGAGAGGATCTCAGGTATGCCCCCCAAATTTTCAAAGATCATTAATTAAATTATTTTCAAAAGAAGTTCAAAGCACAGTAAGTATATTCTTTTTTTGACTCTTATTTTTTCTGACCAACATAATTTAAGTGTGGCATGGAAGTTTAACTAGAGATTCAAGTGTACTATGAGATTAAAAAAAAAAAGGTTGAAAAACACTGCTTTAGACAAAGCCTCATTTCTTTAACCAATTACAAATCAAAGAGTCTTTAAACCCACCTGTTAGCCCCAGCCCTTTGAGACGCCCCACCTTTCAGGCCAAACAAGTGTATGTCTTCCATGTATTGATTTATGACTTTGTGTGTAGTTCCTGTCTCCCTGAAATGTAAACTGTAAGCCCATCAGAGCGAGTCCACTTGATGAAGGATTCTTGAGTGTGGCTCTAGGCCATGATCCTCAAATTCACCAGGCTCAGAATAAATATCTTCAAATTTGTTTACAGAGTTTGACTTTTTTCCTTTGGCATGTATAATACTCTATATAGATCTACTTTTTCCTACATCTCCCATCATTTCCAGGCCTTCAGTTCTTCCCCAAGGGATAGAGAAGTCCACACTAAGGCTTCAAAGGAGGCCTCTGTGGCATCATAACCTTTCCCTTAGGATTCAAGAATCCCATGCAACCAGCCAATTGCAGACTTTCCACAACACCCCCAAAACAAGAGAGTACATCTTTTCTCCCTGATCTAAGCACCTAACTGTATAAAAACAGATAGGCTGCCCACTAATCCTAGAAAGAACACAGAGGTAAAATAATGAAACAGGTAAAATAATGGAAAACAAGATTTTGTGTCACTATTTAAAAATAGTCACTAGAAAATTAATCTCAACAGATTCCTGCAATTCTTGTTTGGATGGTTTTTTGACTCATATTATACCTTTCTCTACAATTGAAATGGATTTTTCATTTCCTATGGAAACATGCTCCACTTCAGACTGCATACACTGTGATTTTCAAAAATTAATTTACCCTAGAGAGAAACTTGATATTTATATGCACACACTTTTTTTTTCCTTGTGCAACGAAGTCTGGAAAATATTTTTCTGCATCATGGTTCTGCTCTAATCTCTCCCTGTGCACTAGGAAAATAACTTTCCTGGTGGTTTATTCCTGAGGAGAAAAGCAAATGTTTAAGGCAAGTATCTGACTTAGAATGAGCAGTCTTTGTGCTATCGAGGTATATAGGACCTTTGTAATGCAAGGGCACTAATCTATGGCAATGGTGAAGGGGAGTGAGAGAGCAGAGAGAATGATTTAATGTATAAAATGAAACTGTATTGAGCAGCGCCTGTGGCTCAGTGGTTAGGACGCCATATACCGAAGGTGGCAGGTTCAAACCTGACCCCAGCCAAACTGCAACAAAAACATAGCCAGACATTGTGGCAGGTGCCTGTAGTCCCAGCTACTCGGGAGGCTGAGGCAAGAGAATCGCCTAAGCCCAAGAGCTGGGGGTTGCTGTGAGCTGTGATGCCATAGTAGAGTGTGTTGCACTCTACTGAGGGCAACAAGGTGAGACTTTGTCTCAAAAAAAAAAAAAAAAAAAAAGTAAAATGAAACAGTATTAACCAAATACCTATAGCAATATTTATATCCAAACAGTGAGCAAGTTAGTTGAAATTATGAGTCATATTTGATAAAGGATAAGAATATGACATTTTAAAGTATCATTTATACTGTATACCCCATTTAATTGTCAAAAGATTTAGGACAGCTTACAATAAAAGTGGATCATAAGTATACAGGTCATTAAACATGAAAATAGAGATCACTGGCCATGAAAAGGAAAGATATTTGCAGAAGAGTGGTTGAAAATAAGATCATTACTAAAAATCGAGCCGTGAATTTGACTCAGAGTGTCCTCATAGACAATGCAAAAATGGAAACTTAATTGGTTGTCTACTTTCTTTGATTAAAAATTTCATGTCAAATTGCACTTGGGAAAAAAGAAAAAAACCTTCCTTCTTATCCTAATCAGGGGTCCTCAAACTATGGCCTGTGGGCCACATGAGACGGTGTGATTGCATTTGTTCCCGTTTTGTTTTTTTACTTCAAAATAAGATATGTGCAGTGTGCATAGGAATTTGTTCATAGGTTGTTTTTTTTTTTTTAAACTATAGTCCGGCCCTCCAACAGTCTGAGGAACAGTGAACTGGCCCCCTGTTTAAAAAGTTTGAGGACCCCTGGAGGAGAAATTTTCTTCATGCCTTCTTATGTAAAATCGGTATTGAGTAACATAATGGACCCTTTCCAAAGTAATTCTGAAAAATGTAAAAATGGTTCTTATCAACTGTTTTTTATTTCATCCCCTATGTAAACAGGATAGTAAAACATAATTCATTAAAGGCATTTTTAAGGGCAGCTAAGCTGACACAGTCCAAATACTTACTTTTGAGTGATCTAAATTATTGCAAGGGATAAAACTGACAGACCATAGAAAACTGTCATTCAAACTGTTTTATACCAGGAGAAAATGTTCCAGCTTACAGAGAAGCTAGACATGTAAATAAAACATAAAAGTACAGCTGCTCTGGCTGAAGGGACAGAGGAAGCCTGAGACCCCACCTTTCAGTTTCCCTCTTTACTCCCCCACTTCTGTCATCGATCAGCTCCAATGTTCCTGTAGACTTTCTGAGAGCACAAATCTAAAATCTTTGCCCTAGAAAAAGATGGTTGGTTCACTGGTCCTTTGTCCACCTCTCAGTGCTCACATCAACTGTCCTCCGGCAGATTCTGAATAGCAGTCAGTTTAAGCCTAGGCACCTTGGCAAAAACCTGGAGTGTAGGTGTAGTGTGTTGCTATGAAAGAGAAATGCACATGCATAACACATACGATGAGTCTGTAATGTTTATGTTCAATTTTTTTTTATAATGTTTAACAATAGAAACTTGTTCTTTATATGGTCAATTTTTTTTTTAATGATTTTTTTTTTACTAGAAAATCATGAGAATCATGCTTAGAAAGGTCTTCTGTATCCTAAGATTATATTGATGTTGATCTCTGTTTTTATTTTTGTATAATATTTAATTTATCAGGAAATTCTTGGCACATGTAAGGAAAGGAAATAACCTTTTCCCAAATAGTTAATTACCCCCATTATCATTTATTGAATGATCTATCTTTCCCCAGATATTTTGAAGGGTCATTTTGTCATTTTCTTCATGTTCTAAATTCTTATTATACTACCATCTAATGGGTTTTTAATCCATTTTTAGGGTCCCTATTGAAAATGATTCATGAAAAATGTACTCCAATGTGTCACACTGCACAAGTTGTTGCTGTGTATAAACATTTTAGCCAAAGTTTCCTATTATTTTTCAAAAAATAATAATTTGATATAAAGAAATTAAATACTAAACATGAACACAATTTCCTATTTTTTTAAACTTTTTTTATTTATTTATTTTTTATTGTTAAATCATAGCTGTGTACATTTGTGCAATTAAGGGGTACAATATGCTGGTTTCATATACAATCTGAAATATTCTCATCAAACTGTTCAACTTAGCCTTCATGGCATTTTCTTATTGTATGTAGACATTTGTATTCTGCATTTAGTTTTCCATTTTTAATGATGACTTTTAATTATGTCCAACAACTACTTTACCTATGGAATGTTAACATACGCATTTTTGTTGTTGTTGTTGTTGTTACAGCTTGGCTGGGGCTGAATTTGAACCCACCACCCTCGGTATATGGACCCGGCGCCCTACTCACTGAGCCACAGGAGCCACCCAACACACACATTATTTAGAAACCTTATACACCACTTAGGCACCTTTTGTTTAAATAGCCAAGATGATTTTCTTTATTACTCTAAACACAGGAGATTTAATCCTATTAAAAGTAATTCACATTAGCATCATTAAGAAGATAATCCTACATACAGTTCCTTCCTTCTTTCCTTCCTTCCCTCCTTCCTTTCTTTCACCGATCTATCAGCAATAGCTCTTATTCCTGATTCTTTGACTTTACTCACCACTCACCTTCAGATAACTCCTCTTGTTCCACCTGCAAATCAAACCATGGTGTCTCTAAGATTGAACACCAGGCACTATTGTTTTCATACACTCCTTCCTGAGAGGTCCCATCTATCCTATGACTTCATGCAACTATACACTTTTGGATCTCAAATATATGTTCAACCTAAATATGTCTCCTAAGCCTTAGACTACCAAATAACTCCCCCAAGATGTCTCATCATTACCAAATATATCCACAGAAGAATTGATTGCCTATGCCTTTGAGATTTAGCAGACTATCTCTCCACATTATCTTCCATTTTTATCAACCTTTAACTGACAACTCCCAAATTTTTCTTAGATTAATTGTATCCCTCCAAGAACTGCCTTCAGTGCAGTGAGACATCCCAGACCACACCCTAGAGGAACATTATGTGGTAGAAGAGGGACATATGGGATCCCTAACGTAAAATTCTCATCAGCTTTTGACTTACATAACTTCATCCTTATTTTCTTGTTCTTTAGCCAGCTCTTGGTTTAAGGGTGTTATTTTGTTTGTTTTAATATCAATATGCATACAAAAGCCACCTGGAAATCTTATACAAATGTGTATTCCTGGAACTCACTCCCCAGATATTCTGATTCTGGTTGATGAGCTGTCCAGGAATTTGATCTTTAAGATGTTCCCCAGGTGCTGGCTGGGTGCCAATGGCTCAGCGGCTAGGGCTCCAGCCACAAACACTGAAGCTCGTGGGTTCAAATCCAGCCTGGGCCTGCCAAACAACAATGAGAACTGCAACCAAAAAAATAGCCGGACGTTGTGGTGGGTACCTGTTGCCCCAGTTACTTGGGATGCTGAGGCAAGAGAATCACTTAAGCCTAAGAGTTTGAGGTTGCTGTGAGCTGTGACACCACAGCACTCTACTCAGGGCCACGTAGTGAGACTCCGTCTCAGGAAAAAAAAAAAAAAAAATGTTTCCCAGATGATTTATAAGTAGTCCACAGTTCATTTTAATTCTTAAGATTTTTTACTGTCTGCAGTCCCACTAGTTGACATGACAACTAATTTATTTCTCTTATTCTTGACTATCCCTTTATTGAACATAATGGTAGATTTTTTTTTTAAATAGTGGGATGAATAAAGAGATCAGTAAAACCTTTAAAAATATAATGTTCTTCAAACACTGAAGCCGGATTGTAAGGCTTTGATCCGTGATGGGGGAAAGGGCATTGCAAAGTCTAAGATATTGCTTCTTTTCACTCAATGTGTCTGATAAAAATAAAGCAAGTGATTACAGTGATATTTTGTGGAGGCAGTAAGATTTTTAGGTAGAAGAATGGGGACAGAGAAAGGGGAGCATGCCACATAGCATAACTTGAAAATGCTACAGAGAAGAGGGGACAATTGAGAGAAAACAATCGTCAAGTGGAATGAAGTCCAAGCAAAGAAGTTTGTGACACCCACTGCCTCCTCCCAAATGTCATTGGTCCCACAAATATTGGATTCCAGTCCTAGATTCTAAGCATGTTTTTCCCCACACATAGATTAATGAGTATAACAGTCATTGATATTAATAGCTTTGACTTTTCAGCATTACCCTTCCATTCTTCTAGCAATAGGGTCTCCAGCCTCCTTTTCCTAAGAGCAGTTCTTCCTCCCCTAGTTCCTGCTCTAACATATACTCCAAAAAGCAGCTGTGCTACATTTACACAGCCCCTGTCTATGCCCTACCACAGGTGGGTACCTTGCTGGGGAAGAGCCATTGGCCATACTTGTGAGTTTTTCCAATCAGAATAAGGAGCAATTCTTTTCTACGATAAAACATGTAAGATATGAAGTCAAGAGAGGTAAACAGCCCAGGATCCTGCTTTCTGCAAGATGTCAAATTGTAACAGGAGAGCCTGAGACAGAAATGGAGAAACAAGAGACACAATATACTACTTCGTCTGTGCCTCTGGTTCTATCCACTTATCCGCAAAGCCTTTCATAGAGTGGTTTTCTTCTCTTTTTTTTTATTATTAAATCATAGCTATGTGCATTAATGCGATCATGGGGCACCATACACTGGTTTTATACATAATTTGACACATTTTCATCACACTGGTTGACAAAGCCTTCCTGGCATTTTCTTAGTTATTGTGTTAAGACAATTATATTCTACATTTACTAAGTTTCACATGTACCCTTGTAAGATGCACTGCCGATGTAACCCCACCAATCACCCTCCCTCTGCCCATCCTCCCCCCTCCCTCCCCTCCCTTTCCACCTTCCCCATATTCTTAGGTTATAACGGGGTTATAGCTTTCATGCGAAAGCCATAAATCAGTTTCAGAGCAGGGCT
>CAUYPK010051346.1:0-95358 GCA_963574355.1 Loris lydekkerianus | reverse complement strand
AAATGGAGACTTTACATCCTTCGTATTAACCTGGATGGAAGTGGAAGACATTATTCTTAGTAAAGCATCACAAGAATGGAGAAGCATGAATCCTATGTACTCAATTTTGATATGAGAACAATTAACGACAATTAAGGTCATAGGAAGGGAAGGAAAAGCAGAGAGAGGGAAGGGGGGGTAGGGCCTTGGTGTGTGCCACACCTTCTAGGGGCAAGACATGATTGCAAGAGGGACTTTACCTAACAAATGCAATCAGTGTAACCTGGCTTATTGTACCCTCAATGAATCCCCAACAATAAAAAATATATAAAAGAAGAAAAATCAATCAAAAATTTTGCTGTCAAGGATTTAAGCCTGTTACAATACTCATGGTATAGTGCCAGCCACACTTTTCTCTCCATCCCTGAAATGTCAAAACTATGCATTGTACATAGTGATAACTCAGTAGAAAAAAAGACAAAATACAGGCAAATCAACCAAGGGAATAATCCTAAAAGAGGACAGGCACTTTTTCTGATGGTCCTGGACATGTGCTGCCATGGCTCCGCACCTTGTTGGAATGAATTGTAAATTCTCATTGGTAAGCACCTACACCCCACCAACCCCTGATGTAGCTGGAAAGGAGGATGATCTAAGTCATAGTCAATCTTAAAATGTTCACTCATAAATGTGCTAGAAATGAATTCGATCTGCTTACGAAGAGACACATGCATAAGATCCAGCTGGAACAACCGTCAAGGGAGGAGTGAGGCAGCCTCCCCATAACTCCTATCTATAACTTCTCTTATTTTCCATCGCAAAACACATTTTTCCTCTTTTCTTCCCTCCACAGTCATAGGAGGTTATCATTGCATGATTTTTTTCCCTTTTATAAATGCAGTCAATATCCATGGTCTATCTATTTACAATAATATGTGTTTACATTCATGACAATTTGAGTATAAGGAAATATTGCATTTTCATATTAAGGTGCTCACAGGAAATTTTAATGAGAGGTTTGATGTAAGTTTTCCTCTAGAGGAATACATATTGATGCCAGCTAAAGCATTCCTCATTCTTTAAATAGTTTGCAAGATTTTTTTTTAACCTCCCTTTACGAATGCTGATTTATGAATACCTTATGAATGTGTTTCTGAACTCCAAAGAGCTGCACTGATTGACCTACTGTGCTTATATATGTTAAGGACAATGTTCATTAAACTCAAGCCCTACAAGAAAATGAAAATATCAGACTACTTAATGTAGTTCATAGTTGCCAGGACTCTGAGAACATGAGGGATGTGTCCCAGCAGCACTTTATCAAGTACATTCTCTGCGAGGGTGTGGTGAGCCACTTTGCAGTTGTCACACCGTGCAACATATGACTTCACAGGACAGAAATCAGCATCCCCTTTTTGTAAATGAGGAAACTGGGGTAGAGATTTTATGGTTTCAATACTATCCCACTGATAGTTAACTGAGCATGTTGCTTTAATATTCTGAAGCCATAAGTTTAACTTTTGACCATGTATGTATTAATAAATTGAAAAATACTGCAATTTTCTGTTAATGTGCCTAATTAGCATACAAAATTCACCACAAAAGTTTTCAGGCGCACTGCATTATGGTCCATTGTTTCACTTCCAAGAAACACAGTCATGGATGCCCTTTCTTATTCACTGGTGCAAATTTCAACTTGCTCGACTTATCAGTGTTGCTGAGAGGGTTTCATTTGTTTCTGGCTGCATGGATTTTATATTTCTTGATTTTTGTGTGTCTCAAAACTTTCATTAATGACCCAAGTAAGATATTTCAGTTTTTTTGTTTTTTTTTTTTTTTAATTTCTTCTCCCTAGAGTTATTCACCTAACAACCTAGTAAATGTTAAAAGTTGAAAAGAGATCAAAGGCTTCATCTTACATTGATGGAAGAGAAGACATCATAACTTACATGAGATTGTACAATTATTTACTACTAAATTTTTTTTTTTAATTTTGAAGTTAACTAACTTTTTTTTTATTAAATCATAGCTGTGTACATTAATGTAATTGTGGGGTACAATGTGCTGGTTTTATATACAATTTGAAATTTTTTTGATCACCAGCCACTACAATATTATACTTAGCTAAATTTTTTTTTTTTTTTTTTTAGATTGCATATACTTTCTTAGTTGTGTCACGATTTGTTTTAATAGGTAGTTTCAAAGTTCACATGGAGGATTTTACTAAGAAGCTGAAGGAGGAAGAACAATTGGCTGGCTGTTATCTACACCATTCTTCCTTGAAGTTACAACTTGTAGGAAGGATATTACCCTGTAGATAAAACTATGCTGTCCCCTGCCTCCTCCCAACTTTCTTGTCTTTTCTGCAAGTGACTGAAGGAACCTATTCATGAAACCATTGATACGAATGTTCTACTATGTCATTATAGGTATAAGTAAAAGAACAGTTCCCCAGTCAATGTCGTGCACGGTGAGGTGTTCAAAGGAAGAACATCGCAGCACAAAGAAAGGGAAGGGCAAGTACACAGTCACTAAAAGCACAGATGTGTTTTCTAATCTCTCCCCTACATATACACACAAACACCAATATTGGTTATGTGGATCTGTTAATCTCTTGCTTGTAGGTGCCATCTTTGAAAAACATAAATGAGGGCGGTGCCTGTGGCTCAAAGGAGTAGGGTGCTGGCCCCATATGCCGGAGGTGGTGGGTTCAAACCCAGCCCCAGACAAAACTGCAAAAAAAAAAAAAAAAAAAAAAAACCCAAAAAACAAAACAAACAAAAAAAGATTCATCTCATAGAACATAAGGAGATTTCAATGGAATAAGGTATCCATGCATATGAAACCATTATCACAGTGCCAGGCACGTAATATTGACAACAATTACAGTGTATTTATTATATGTCAAATACCATTCAAAGTGTTTTCATTCATTATTTCATTTAACCAAATATGGCCAAAGCCCATATTTGTTTTTATTACTGTGCCATACTATCCCTAATTGCTATCAAATGTAGCTTTATTATGTAAAATATCAATCAGTGCCTTATTATAGCTGCCTCATACAAGTAATGTGTAATGAGCAGACTCTTGTGTATATAGAGATTGAGGGTGGGGGATTCTGATCCCCACTTCTATCTTGAAAAGCATAATAATGTCTACCTCTAATAGTACTTTTGAATCTATCTTCTATCAGAGGGCAAGTACACACAATAAGCATTTAATGCGTCCCATTAAGTCTGTACATCATCAGTGATGAGAGACAGAATTTTCATGCTCCACTGATACTTTTTTAAATGCCAATTAAAATATAATGCCATAATTTTTTTATTGCACTGGTGGTAAGATGTGTTGTTACTTAATAGATGTTAGAAAGTTAAAAAAATATATATGAATCTTGGAATCAAAGAAATGCAATAATAATGGCTGGTTTCTATTCTAGGACATAAAGACCACATCCACTTGTCCACATATTTTGAATAAAATTGTCAATTTATTCTATGCTGCAAAAGGAGGTCAAATTACTCATTTAATTCTTCATTCCTGGGTGGCAGCATTATTCATCTGTGCCCTTCCCCTAGCTGCCTGGTGATTGTTTCTTTGTCCCTTGACATTGTGCTTCTCCATAAGACTTGACTAGGTGAATTCAGGATTCTTCAAACTCAAAATTGAGCTGAAAATCCAGCACACAAAGACGTACCATGGTGGACTGCTTCCAAGTGGTCTGGGAGGCCTGATTTTTCTTTGCCACTGTGGGGCTTCTTGAAGGAAGACATCTCTCTTTACTCCCAGGATCCTGAAATACAGTGAAATGTTTTGGTGTTCTATGTTTACATTAATGAGCTAGGTAACTATTGTATTTTTTCACAATCATTTTGAATATTTTTAGAAATGGGAAATTATCCATTATTATCAGTTTTTAATCTCTTCATCTTTTTTTTTCCCCCTTCACTTTGTGGAACTCTTCCTAGTTAGTATCAGGACATAGTTTGTCTTTTGTTCCACTTTCTAGGGATTTTTTTTCTAGTCTCCCATTCTTTCCCCTACATTTTAAAATTTCATGTGTGAAAAAAAAAATAATAAAATAAAAATAAAATAAAATAAAATTTCATGTGTGTATGCATGTGTGTGTAAGGACTCTTCCTTATTAGTTTTGTTTTTTAAATAATATCCTGCATTTTATTATTTCATTTTGCTATCTCCATAGAGATAAAGATAGAAATATAACAGATTGATATATTTAATATGTTATTCTTGTATTTTATGCCTTATTTAAATTTCTTGTATTTCATTTTTATCTATTTTTTTCTAAACTTCCATTAATCTCTGTCTTTCATGTTATAGATTTCTGTACACACTTGTTTTTTGACTATACGTTCATATCTGAGTGAGGCCCTTGGAAGCATAAAGAACACTTTCTGTTTCAGGGTCTTTAAACATTTCCTTTTGTTGTAGTCAGTGCTCTGGAGAGGAATCTCCCAATTTTTCTGCCTGGAGAACATTCTGCAACATTCTGAACTCAGTCAAAAAGTGGTGCTGGGGGTGGGGGGTGATTTAGCCATTTGGTTTGATGATTTTAACTGCGTCCTTCTGCTGTCAGTAGGGCAGCTCACCTCGACCCTTAATTGCAAATACTATTTCCAAATCCAGGATCTCTCTGGTTCAATTTCTTCTAAAGGACACTTATTTGCTTTGAAATTGGAATTTTCTGGGTGGCATACTTTAATACATTACTAATAAATTGAACTGTATGTGAAGAGGGAGGAGGACAAGGTGACTTCAGAATCACATAATGATAGGGAATCATCACCAGGATGGATTAGAGAAAGAGTATCTGAAAGTCACACTGGCCCTTGTGTGTGATTTAAACAACACTACTATTTTCCAGCCCTGGAATGCCCACAGCTTCCCAGAGTGTCTGATGCCTCCCACTCCAGGGCCTAAGATTCTGCAGAAGGAAAAATGTTGAAGTCATCTTTGCAAATGGTTCAGTTCTAGCCCTCTCTCTTCTGAGTAAGCTGCCCTCCATCCATTCTTATCCCTCCCAAAATGTGTTAAAGTTCTCCCCTTTCATTTTCTTTACCCTAACTACTTTATATCTTTTACTTTATCACATGACATTTGACAAAGGAGATGGGGTAAGTAATTCTGTTTAATCCATCAATTTAACTAGAATTTGGGGACTTTAACAAATGGCATAATAAAGATGCATGATATGCTTGTAATTTTTAAGGGTGACACAAAAGTGGGAGAAATATACAATATTGAACGATCACATCATAGTTTCAAAATTTATTAGCAACTCGTTATAGAGCTGAATCTACTGAATTTAATAAATGTAAGTTAACCAAGGTGAGTATAAATGTGGTATAAGTTCAAAAAAAGTCAATTGTACCATACAAGATACAAGGATATAAATGACACTATAACTATAGGTGACTTAAGGCTGACCTGTGTCATCCATGTGCCAGGAAAGCTAAAAAAGCCAATATGCTCTTAAAGTACAGTAATAGAAGTAGAGGTTCAGGTATACTTTGTATGTCTCAGCACACTTGGAATATTCTGTTCAAGGTACTTAATAAAGTATACTATAAAGTGTGTATAGATGAAGAGAAAGATTTAGGATTTGACATTTTTCTTTTGATATTGCTGGGCTAGTGTACCCTAGAAGGGTAAAAACTCATGAGTGAGGAAAATTGCCTTCAGATATTTTAAAAGCCAATCTGTGTATCAACATAAACCCTACGTACCATAAGAAATTGAGTGCAGAGTACATGAATAAAATTAATGAAAGGAAATGTTTCGTCCATTATAAAAGAGAAGTGTTGAACAATTCTATATTACTGATGGGTCAATGATGTTTAAAAAATGAAGGTATGTTTTCATCACAGTGCTTGACTTTTGTTTTTTTTTAATTAATTAATTTTTTTAATTGTTAAATCATAGCTGTGTACATTAGTTTCTAGCTGTAAATAAGGCTCAGCTCCTTCTAAAAGGCAATGTGGCAGCAACTCATGTTCCATTTTCATTTGAGAAAAATGAGATTCAGGTGTACTCCCAAGGTCATAGAGCTAGTTAATTGGGATTAAAAACAAAGAGTTTTTGACTCTAGGGCTTCTTCTCTTAATCCTCCAGGATCCAGACATCTCAGATTGGTATGATTTTTCTTTCCATCCTAGATTCCCATCATTATCACCCCTTCTTCTTATCACCTGTGAGCTCTGTGCACTCAATAGCTTTGTGTTGGAGACTCTTCCGAAAAGTTGCTCATTGAAATAATATTTTAAAACATGGAGAACAAACTATTTGTTTGGCCAGAGGGGATGGAATATATCAGCAGCTTGGAGAGACACAGCAGTGTCCCAGAAGCTTAGAGCTGCAGCCTCCAGCAGAGCCAAAGGGTGACCAGAGCTTCAAGCCTCAGAGAGTAGAAAGGTCTCTTTCTTTGGGGGATTTGAGGAGATATGAGAATCCTAAAAAGGCTAACACCTGCGTCTCCCACCACTACACATTTCCCCAAGAGGAAAAATGACATAAGGAGATACAAGGGAAAGACTGGATTTCTTTTTTTCTCTTTTTATATTTTTAAATGACATAATTGTACATATTTATGGGGCACACAATGATGCTTTGGTACATGTATTATAATATCTAGTGATCAGATCAGGGTAATTGGCATCTCCACTATCTGAAATATTTATTATTTCTTTGTATTAGGAGTGATCTATGTGCTCCCTCTAGCTACTGGAAAGTGTATGGTATTGTTAACTACAGTCCTACTACAGTGTCATAAAACACCAGTACTTACTCTTGTGTAGGTGTAATTTTGTACACCTACAAAATCTCATCCTATTTCTCCCCTCCACCTGCCCTTCCCAGCATCTAGTATTTTCTGTTCTATTTTTTTACTTCTATGAGATTAAACTGTTTTAGCTTCCTCATGAGTGACAACATGTGGTGTTTAACTTTCTGTTCCTGACTTATTTCATTTAACGTAATTTCCTCTAGCTCCATCCACATGGCTACAAATAATAAAATATCATTCCTTTTTATGGATGAATAGTATTCCATTGTGTATATAGACACCACATTTTCTTTATCCATCCATCTGGTGTCAAACACTTAGGTTGATTCCATATCTTGGCTTTTGTGAATAGTGCTGCCATAAAGATGGGGTCCAGATGTCTGTTCGATATACTGATTTTCTTTTCCTTTGGATAAATGCCCAGTAGTGGGATTGCTGTATCATATGGCAGTTTTTATTTTTATTTTTTGTAGCTTTTTGAGGAACCTCCACACTCTTCTCCATAGTGGCTGTAATAGCTTACATTCCTAGCAACAGTGTATAAGAGATCCCTTTTATCTGCATCCTCATTAGCATTTGTTATTTTTCATATTTTTGGCAATAGTCATCCTAATAGGGGTGAGATGATACCTCATTGTGGTTTTTATTTCCATTTCCCTGATGATTAGCAATAGTAAACATTTTTTAACATATTAAGTATTTGCTTGGGGGACCATTTGTATGTCTTATATCTTGTTTAGATAAATGTCTGCTCAGATCATTTTCCCATTGTAAAAATTAGATTTATTTCCTGTTGAGATTTCTGAATTCCTTGTATATTTTGGATATTAATTCTCTATTGGATGAGTAGTTTACAAACATTTTCTCCCATTCCATAGGTTTCTTTTTTACTCTTTTGATTATTTACATTGCTGTGCAGAGGCTTTTTAGTTTGATATAGTCCTATTTGTTTATTTTTGGCTTTGTTGCCTTAGGCATTTGGAGGTCTTCTTATTCATAATATCTTTTCCAAAGCAATGTCCTGAAGTGTTATCTCTATATTTTTTCCTAGTAGTGTTATAGTTTTGAGTCTCCCATATAGGTCTGTGATCAATTTAAATTTAATTTTTGTGTGGGTGAAAGGTGGGTATCTAGTTATATTCTTCTGCATATGAATATCCAATTTTCCTAGCACCATTTATTGTAGAAACTATCCTTTCCCTGGTGAGTGTTCTTTATACCTTTGTCAAAAATCAGTTGACAGTAGATGGATATATTAATTTACAGGTTCTCTATCTTGTTTCATTGGTCTATGTGTCTGTTTTTATGTCAATACCATGCTGTTTTGATGACTGCAGATTTGTAGACATCTGTGATGTCTCCAGGTCTGTTCTTTTTGCTCTGATTGTTTTGACAATTTTGGATCTTTTGTGTTTCCATACATATTATAATTTTTTTTATGTCTGTAAGGAATGTCATTGGTATTTTAATAAGGATTGCCTTGAATCTGTAGGTTTCTTAGGTAGTATGCCCTTTTTAACAATATTAATTCTTCTGATCCATGAAGGTGACCAGAGTTTTGTATGTTGATTCTGTAGTCTGCAATTTCACTTTAGTATTTCTCAGTTCTAAGAGTTTTTGGTAGATTATTTACATTTTCCAAAATATAGGATCATGTACTAAGTATCTACAGTCAGGGGCAATTTGACTTCCTTCTTTCCAATTTTGATGCCCTTTATTTTTTTTCTTTGCCTAATTTCCCTGGCTAGGACTTCTAGTACTATGATGATTAAGGGTGATAGCATGAGCATAATAGTTTTGTTCCAGTTCTTAGGGGAAAATATTTAGCTATTCCCCATTCAGTATCATGTTTTCTGTGGACTTCTTATATATAACCTTAATTGTGTTGAAATCCTTTCATTCCATAACAAATTTATTAGGAATTTTTATCACAAAAGCATGTTGAATATTGCCAAGTGCCTTTTTTGCATCTATCATTGTAATCATATGGTTTTTGTCCTTCATTCTGTTACTGTGATGTATCACATATATTAACTACCATACATTGAACCATCCTTGAATTTCTGGGATAAATCCCACCTGATTAAACTGTATTATCTTTTTGATGTGTTGTTAAATTAGTTTGCTAGTATTTTGTTTTGAATTTTTGTGGCTATGTTTATCAGAGCAATTGACCTGAGGTGTTCTATTTGTGTATGTCCTTGTTGGATTTTGGCATTAGGGTTATGCTGGCCTCCTACAAGAAGTTAAGAAGAGTTCCCTGTGCTTCAAGGTTTGGGAATAGTTTGAGAAAAAAAAAATTATTTTTTAAAGGTTTTATACAATTCAATGTTGCATCCCTTTAATCCTGGACTTTTCTTTGAGACTATCAATCTCGTCATTTGTTACTGGTCTGTTCAAGTTTCCTTTTTCTTCTTGGTCCAATTTTGGTCAATTGTGGCAAGGAATTTGTCCATTTCCTATGGGGGTTAAGTTTGTTAACATGTAGTTATTTCTAGTAGTCTCTAATGATCCTTTTTATTTCAGTGGTATCTGAGACATCTCCTTTTTCATTTTTATTTTATTTATTTGGATTGAGAAGGGACAGTAAGAAAGAAGTTTCTTGGATGGTAGAAGGAAAACCTGGACTGCTGAACCAGGAAGTCTGAAGGGCCCATATGGATATAGGTATGAAGTAATCATATGACCAATAGAAAAGAGAAATACTACCTGGAGGCTAAGAGAGGCCAAAGAAAGACTTGCAACTGACTTCAAAAGGAGAAAATTTTTACAGCCCTGAAGAATTTGCATCTCTGTCTCTCTCCCCTTGTCTCCTCCAACTCTCTCTGGAAGTGCTCTAAACCTTCTCTTTGTTCTTCTAAAGAAAATATCTCTTTGTTATCCTAATACGTTTGTAGCTTACTTTTGCTTTCTATCCATATTACCTGTGCCACTTCCAGTTTTGTTTCTAGTTTTCATTCATTTCTACTTTTTTGTTGTTGGTGGTGAGACAGAGTCTCACTTTGTCACCGTTGGTAGAGTTCTCTGATATCATAGCTCACAGCAACCTCAAACTTTTGAGCTTGAGTCAGTGGTTCTCAACCTTTCTAATGCTACAACCCTTCAATACAGTTCCTCATGTTGTGGTGAACCCCAACTATAAAATTATTTTCTTTTTAATTAATTTATTTATTTATTTATTTATTTACGTATTTTATTAAATCATAGCTGTGTACATTAATGCGATCATGGAGCACCATACATTGGTTTTACAGACCATTTGACATATTTTCATACACTGGATAACATAGCGTTCCTGGCATTTTCTTAATTATTGTGTTACAAAATTTACATTCTACATTTACTAAGTTTCACATAGACCCTTGTAAGATGCACTGCAGTTGTAATCCCACCAATCATCTTCCCTCTGCTCACCTCCCCTCTCCCTCCCTTCCCTTTCCCTCTTCCCCTTATTCTTAGGTTTTAACTGGGTTATAACTTTCATGTGAAAGCCATAAATTACTTTCATAGCGAGCTGAGTACATTGGATAATTTTTCTTCCATTCTTGAGATACTTTACTAAGAAGAATATGTTCCAGCTCCATTCATGTAAACATGAAAGAGGTAAAGTCTCCATCTTTCTTTAAGACTGCATAATATTCCATGGTGTACATATACCACAATTTATTAATCCAATTGTGAATCAATGGGCACTTGGGCTTTTTCCATGACTTAGCAATTATGAATTGGGCTGCAATAAACTTTCTGGTACAAATATCTTTGTTATGATGTGATTTTTGGTCTTCTGGGTATATGCCTAGTAGAGGAATTATAGGATTGAATGGCAGATCTATTTTGAGATCTCAAAGTGTTCTCCAAACATCTTTCCAAAAGGAATGTGTTAATTTGCATTCCCACCAGCAGTGCAGAAGTGTTCCCTTTTCTCCATATCCATGCCAACATCTCTGGTCTTGGGATTTTGTGATATAGGCTAGTCTTACTGGAGTTAGATGATATCTCAAAGTAGTTTTGATTTGCATTTCTCTGACGATTAAGGATGATAAGCATTTTTTCATATGTCTATAGGCAAAGCACCTGTCTTCTTAAGAGAAGTTTCTCTTCAAGTCCCTTTCCCAGCCTGCGATGGGATCACTTGTTGTTTTCTTGCTCATACATTTGAGTTCTCTGTGGATTCTGGTTATTAAAACTGTCAGAGACATAACCTGCAAATATCGTCTCCCATTCTCAGGGCTGTTTGCTTGGTTTACTTACTGTGTTCTTGGCTGTGCAGAAGCTTTGTAGTTTGATCAGGTCCCAGTAGTGTATTTTTAAACCTGCTTTAATTGCCCAGGTGGTCCTCCTCATAAAATACTCGCCTAGACCGATTTCTTCTAGGGTTTTCCCCTTGAAATAGGCAATCTTTTCCCCACTAAATGTTTTTAATTAGCTTGTCAGAGATCAAATAAAGGCAAGAAGCTAGATTCATCTCTTGGTTTTCTATTCTGTTCCAGACATCTACGTCTCTGTTTTTGTGCCAGTACCATGCTGTTTTGATCACTATTGATTTGTAGTATAGTCTGAGGTCAGGTAGCATGATTTCTCCTGCTTTGTTTTTATTTCTGAGTAATATCTTGGCTATTCAAGGTATTTTCTGATTCCATATAAAACGAAGTATGATTTTTTTACAAGATCTTTAAAGTATGACAGTGGAGCTTTAATAGGGATTGCATTAAAATTGTATATTGCTTTGGGTAGTATGGACATTTTAACAATGTTGATTCTTCCCAGCCATGAGCATGGTATGTTTTTCCACTTGTTAACATTTTCAGCTATTTATTTTCTTAGAGTTTCATAGTTCTCTTTATAGAGATCTTTCATGTCCTTTGTTAGATGAACTTCCAAATATTTCATGTTCTTTGGCACTACTGTGAATGGAATAGAGTCCTTGACTGTTTTTTTAGCTGGACTATTGTTGGTATATAAAAAGGCTACTCATTTGTGAATGTTGATTTTATAACCTGAGATGCTGCTGTATTCCTGGATCACTTCTGAGAGTGTTGTGGTAGAATCCCTGGTGTTTTCCAGATATACAATTATATCATCTGTGAAGAGCAAAAGTTTGATCTCTTCTGACCCTAAATGGATAACCTTGATTGCCTTTTCTTTCCTCATTGTGGTGTCTAAAACTTCCATTACAATGTTAAAGAGCAGTGGAAACAATGGGCAGCCTTGTCTGGTTTCTGATCTGAGTGGAAAATATTTCAATTTAACTCCATTCAATACAATATTAGCTGTGGGTTTGCTGTAGATGGCCTCAATCAGTTTAATAAATATCCCTTCTATACCAATTTTCTTAAGTGTTTTGATTATGAAGCAATGTTGTATATTATCAAAAGCTTTTTCTGCCTCAATAGAGTCATATAGTCTTTGTTTTTAAATTTGTTTATGTGCTGATTTATACTTATAGATTTACATATATTGAGCCAGCCTTGAGACCCTGGGATAAAACCAACTTGGTCATAATGTATAATTTGTTTGATGTGTAGCTGGATTCTGTTTGTTAGGATCTTGTTGAATATTTTTGCATCTATATTCATTAGTGGTATTGGTCTATAATTTTTTTTTCTTGTTGGATCTTTTCCTTGTTTGGTGATCAGGGTGATGTTTGCTTCATAGAACGTGTTGGGTAGTCTTCTTTCTTTTTCTCCCTTTTGGAATACATTGAGTAATATAGGTACTAGTTTCTCTTTAAAGGTTTTGGTAGAATTCTAATGTGAAGCCATCTAATCCTGGGCTTTTCTTTTTAGGGAGATTTCATATGGTTGATGCTATTTCAGAACTTGATATAAGCCTGTTCATCATTTCCACTTGATTCTGGCTAAGTCTTGGAAGGTGACGTGCTTCTAAGTATTGGTCAATTTCCTTCAGATTTTTATATTTCTGAGAATAAAGTTTCTTGTAATATTCATTAAGGACTTTTTGAATTTCTGAGGAGTCTGTTGTTATTTTGTTTTTGTCATTTCTGATTGATGAGATTAGAGACTTTATTCTTTTTTTCCTGGTTAGGTTAGCCAAAGGTTTATCTATTTTATTGACCTTTTCAAAAAAAACAACAACTTTTTGATTTATTGATCTGTTGTATAATTCTTTGTTTTCAATTTCATTCAGTTCTGCTCTAATCCTGGTTATTTTTTTTTCTTCTACTGGGTTTGGGGTTTGGATCGTCTTCCCTTTCCAGGTGCTTGAGATGTCCCATTAAGTTGTTAACTTCTTCTCTTTTTGTTCTCTTAAGGAAGGCTTGCAGTGCTATAAATTTCCCTCTTAGGACTGCCTTTGTGGTATCCCAGAGATTCTGATAATTCGTGTCTTCATTGTCATTTTGTTCCAAAAATTTGGCAATTTTCTTCTTAATCTCATCTATGACCCAGCTATCATTCAACACAAGGTTATTTAACTTCCATGTTTTTGTTGAGTATGCAGATTTCTGTTGTTACTGAGCTCAACTTTTATTTCATGGTGGTCTGAAAAGATGCAAGGAATAATTTCTATTTTTTTAAATTTACTGAGGTTAGACTTGTGACCTAAGATGTGATCAATTTTGGAGTATGTTCCGTGGGCTGATGAGAAGTATGTGTGTTCAGTTTTGTTGGGATGAAATATTTTGTTGATGTCTGCTAAATCCAAATGTTGGATGGTTAGATTTAAATCTAAAATTTATTTGCTCAGCTTCTTGTTGGAGTATCTATCCAACACTGCCACAGGAGTGTAAAAATCTCTGACTATTATGGAGCTGAAAGAAATCAAGTTGCTCATGTCTGCTAGAGTTTCTCTTAGAAATTGAGGTGCATTCTGGTTGGGTGCATAGATATTAATAGTTGAAATCTCATCATATTGAGTATTACCCTTAACAAATATGAAGTGACCATTCTTATCCTTCCTTATTTTTGTTGGTTTAAAGCCTATTGTATCTGCAAATTAATTTGCAACACTTGCTTTTTTCTGATTACAATTAGCCTGAAAAATGGATGACCATTCTTTCACCCTGAGTCTATATTTGTCTTTTAAAGTAAGATGTTACACTTGTATGCAGCAAATATCTGGCCTGAGTTTTTGTATCCAGTCAGCTAACCTGTGCCTCTTTAGAGGACAGTTTATGCCATTCACATTAATGGAGAACATTGATAATTCTGGTAATATTTTGGGTATCAAGTTT
This sequence comes from Loris lydekkerianus, assembly GCA_963574355.1. Classification (NCBI taxonomy): domain Eukaryota; kingdom Metazoa; phylum Chordata; class Mammalia; order Primates; family Lorisidae; genus Loris; species Loris lydekkerianus. The sequence goes on along the minus strand of CAUYPK010051346.1, from coordinate 81,382 downwards.
TTTTGGAAGTCCAGTGGACATTTTTTATTCTTTCGGCACTGTGGAAGTTGGAGTTTGATCAAAAGTTTCTGAGTGAGTTTACTTTTGTGGTAGAGGATTGCCTGGTCATTATGGAGAATAGGTCTGAGAATATCCTGAAGAGTTGGTGTGGTTATGGCAAATTTCTTCAACATTGAAGTATTTAATTTCTCCATCATAAAGAAACTCAGTTTAGCTGGATACAGGATCCAGGGTTGAAAGTTATTTTGTTATTTTAGGAGATTTAAAATCAATGACCATCCTTCTCTGGCTTGAAAGCTTTCAGCAGAGAGATCTGCAGTCATTCTAATATACTTCCCTTTGTAGGTAATGGATTTCTTACATCTGGCTGCTTTCAGAATTTTCTCCTTCATATTAACTTTAGTGAAGTTAATTATGATATGCCTGGGGAATGTCTTATTGGGATTGAGTCATGCTGGGGTTCTGAAGCTGTCTGCTATATGAATTTCAGAATATCTTGGCATGTCTGGAAAATTCTTTTTCATAATTTCATGGAGTAGGGTCTGAGTGCCTACAGAGGCCACTTAATCACTTTCAGGGATTCCTATGAGGCAGATATTAGCCTTCTTCTAATTATCCCAGAGCTCTCTGAGAGAATGATCTGTTTTTTATCTCCATTTCTCTTCCTCTTTGAGAGTTTGGGAGCATTGAAAATCTTTGTCTTCAATGTAAAAAATTCTTTTTTCTGCTTGCTCCACTCTGTTACTCAGAGATTCTACTGTATTTTTCAGATCTTTGAGGGCTGCAAATTCTTGCGTCAGTGTGTCAAAATCTTTTCCTCCATTCTATTAATCTTGTTTGCAATCCAAATTCTGAATTCGATTTCTGACATCTCGGCCAGCTGTTTATAAATGGGATCTTCAGTTACATCTGCCACATCTTTCCTTGGGGGTTGGGGGTGATCTATTCTGGTTATTCACATTACCAGAGTTTATCTGCTAATTCTGCCCCAGGATTATTTTATACGGTTTGATTTTAACCCTGGCACTATGTCGAGGACCCGTACAATGCTATGGCCTGAGAAACTGGGGATCACTTTGGTTTGGTGTGGCTAAGTGGTTCTGTCTTGTTTTCAGCTGGTCTCTGTTCAATCCTAGTCAAACAGTTACTCTGGGTTGAAGTCTGAGCTGTTGAGAAATACTAGCAATTAAGTCACCCCAGCCCCCACAGGCAACAATTGGAAAAGGAAAATCAAACCTTCCTACAACCACACACCCAGGGCACCACCTGAATAGTCCTCAGGCAATTGGCTCAGTTCAAAAAGTCCAAATTAATTGTCTCAGTCAGCACCTGTTTCAGCTGGGAGCATTTAAAAGGTCTCTGGCAACTAGATAACAGTGGTCTGGTGCCTACTCTGATATGGCTTGCTCCAGTGGTCCGTGGAGTCAGGAGTACCCACCCAGCAAATAGATCAGTCTGGGAAGGTCAATGTCTCCTTCCCCACCTTGCACCTCTGTCACACCCAGTCACTGATAGTCCTGCAGGGCTTTGACCCAGTTGCCTCTAGTGAATAGATACTCCAAGGGTTTGTACCTGCCTGAATCACAAGGAAATATATTTCTGCTCAGCCAGGCTACTGTGCTCTGCCTCTATCTAGCAGTGGGAGGTGAGGCCTGACAACCTCGGGTGCTTGATGGAGGATGAGGGGTGTTTACTCAGTTCCAGCCCCACCCCTGATTGATGTTACTGACAGAACAGGACAGAACAACTTTGCTGGAATTTGTTTCCAGCCCTGCTAAATTCCCCTGAAGAAAGAAGCTGTTTTGAGTTCCCAAAGCCTGCGCCTCAGGCCCTGTCTTTGCTCCTGCAAGTTTGTATTTGGTTACCTGTCAGTTCTAGCCTCCTGTCTTCCTTTGTCTATACGCTGATGATCCCCTGAGGGCCACGTGCATCGTAGGCTTAGTAAAACCATTCTCTGTGTCAGCCTGCCCTGGGAACTTCTCGGCTCTGCATGTGTGTTTCTAGTTCCTGCGCTCCACCCAGGCTGGTACCACCTCAGGCAAACCCTTTACTCGTGGGCCCTATGTTTCCATCCTGATTGTTCCATGGTGGTTGCCACCTGAGTAGATGCCCGGCTTCCTCTGTTCACCCAGAGAGACAGGGGGTGTGGCTTCAGAATATCCAGGAGTGAGCCCTATTGTTGCTAAAAGATGGCTGCTGATCTGCGCCTCAGGACACCATCGCTCTAGTGGGGTTCCCTCTCAGGCAACTATCCTCTCCTCACTCTCATTCTGTAGAGTCAGCACTGACCAGCTGCAGCTTAGGCCCTGTCCACACCCCTCGAGAAATCACCCAAGAATCTGGACTCCTGGGGGACCTCAGAGTGAGAGTCAAGGGGATTGCTGGGAGCTCAGAGTTGCAGATAGAGAATATATACATTTTTATACAGTTTTATGCCTGGCAGGAGAATGCCGTGGCACCCGAGTAGGAGAGGTAGGTCCAGTTTTTAGAGGGTCTATCCCATGGAGTATAGTGGGAGGATCTTTGAACTCTGCTCATTTGTTTGTGGGGCCCTCCAAGCCATTCTCATGGGGGAGGGGACTCCCGTCTGCTTGGTGATGGATTTTGGACCTTTAGTTTGTATCTGGGGGTCACAGCTCACATCAGCCGGGTTGATGTGTGTTCTTCAACCTTCTCTCTTGATGCAGCTCAAATCCACCAGGTTACTTGCTAAATTTCTGTCCTTTACACCTCCTTCTGGATGGGAGCCTCTGTGGAAAGCTGGCTTCAGTCAGCCATCTTTTTTCCAACCCTTCTATAAAATTATTTTCATGGCTACTTTTTAGCTATAATTTTGCTACTGTTATAAATTATAATGTAAATATCTGATATGCAGGGTGGTCTCAGGTGACCCCTGTGAAAGAGTTGTTCGACCCCCAAAGGGGTTGTGACCCACAGGTTGAGAATCACTGGCTTAAGTGATTCTCTTGCCTCAGACTCCCAAGTGCTGGGATTCTAGGCACCCACCACAAGGACTGGCTACTTTTAGAGATAAGATCTCTTTCTGGCTCAGGCTGGTCTTGAACTCATGAGCTCAGGCAATCTACCTGCTTCGGCCTCCCAGAGTGCTGGGGTTATAGTCTGAGCTACTGCACCCGACTATTCATTTTTACTTTTGATTACCAGCGTGCCTTAGATGAACTTTCAAATTCAGCTGAATATTTAAATCAGGTCAACTGAGGTTGGGAACCAGGATCCCCAACTCTAAACATGGATCATCTCTATTTTTCTTAATCTAGCTAATGGTTTGTTATCTTCATCTTTTCAAAATATCACTTTTTGTTTTATTGATCATTTGTATTTTTAGTAGTAAATTTATTTCTTCTCTAGTTTCTATTACTTTTTTCCCTTTTTCTAATTTGGAATTTGATGTGCTCTTGCTTTTATAGTTCCTTGAAATACATCATTATGTTGTCTATTTGAAATCTTCAAAAGTTCTTTTTAATATAGGCATTTATTGCTATAAACTTCCCTCTTAATGCTGCTTTTATTGTGTCTAATAGTTTTTGGTAGATTGTATTTCTATTTTTATTTGTTTTAAAGACTTATAAAAATTTTATTCTTACTTTTTTCTTTATATATTTGTCATTCAGGTTCAAGGTTTTTAATTTTCATGTATTTGTATAAGGTTCACTGAAAAATTACTGACATGAGGAAGATTGATGAATTGAGGAAAAGATACAAATGTATTTCACATGAATACAGAATACACAGGAACCTTTAAAATAAAAATTGAACTCCTCAATAAGTTACAGAGACATTTATTTATTTGTTTATTTATTTATTTATTGAGACATTTTATGGCATTTATAGTGCACAGCAACCTCAGACTCTTGGCTCAATTGATTCTCTTGCCTCAGCTTCCTGACTAGCTGGGACTATAGGCACTTGCCACAGTGCCCGGTTATTTTTAGAAATATGGTCTCATTCTTGCTCAAGTTGGTCTTGATCTCCTAAGCTCATGCAATTCTCCTTCCTCAGGTTCCTAGAAGAGTTACAGAGGCTTTTAAAGAATAGGGGCTTGTAAACAGCAAAACAGATTTTGGGAGGAAGGAAGGGAGAGGCTTGGCTAGCTAGCAAAGATGTTCTTGTTATGTGTTATATAAATAGAATTTTATGGATACTATTCCTCAGAGAAAGTGAATTGTAAATATTTATTTTCACACATTTGAAGGTGTTAGAATGTAATCTTTCCTTACTCAGGTAAGAAAAGATCTTCTCTATTGATGAAGATTCTCTATAGATGCAAATTTCACCCCTGACAAAAGGTAGCTTTGCAGCATTACTTCTATCTCTGTGAGTTATGGCAGCCATCTGAAAATATTTCAAAGAAACATGTTTTAGGATAAAATATTTCTAACTTCCTTAATAGAACTTTGACTATTACTCTTATTATTTATTTCTAGTTTAATTCCATGTTGGTCAGATAAAACAGTTAATATGACTTCAAATTTTTGAAAATTTTTTCAGGCTTATTTTGAGTCCTAACATATTATCAATACTTGAGAATATTTTATTTGTTGATAAGAAGGTGTGTGTTTTGTAGCTGTTGGGGAAAATGTTCTGTAAATATCTGTTAGGTTCATTTGGTCTATGGTACACTTTAAATCTGTTGTTACTGTGTTAATTTTCTGTCTAGAAGATTTCTTCAGTGCTGAAAGTGGGCTATTTAAGTTCCCAATTATTATTGTTTCAGAATGATCTCTTTTTTTGTATCTAATATATCTGGATGCTCTGGTGTTCGGTGCATATATATTTACAAGTTTTATACTCTCTTGCTTAATTTATCCCTTTATCATCATATAATTTTGTTGGTCTCTTTTTACAGCTTTTAATTTGAAGTTTGTTTTGTCTGATATAAGTATAGCTACTCCTGTTCACTTGATTTCCACTTGAGTAGAATATCTTTTTCTATCCCTTCACTTGTAGTCTATCAGTCTTTATAGATGAGGTAAATGTCTTGTGGAAAATATACAATTGTTTCTTTTTTTTCCATTTAACCATCTTATATGTTTATGTTCCAAGTTACTCTTGGTAGTCAAAGACTTATTCCCACTATTTTATGGATTATTTTCTGGTTGTTTAGTATATCTTTTGTTCCTTACTTCCTATAAATTTTTTATTTTTTGTTATTGGGTGGTTTAAGGACTTGTTTTCTCATAAATCAAACAAAAAAAAAGCACTGAACCATTGAACTTTAGAGCTTTGCTGTAATTTTGATATATATTTTTTCATCACTGATAAGACCTACTAGATATGTCTTTATAGATCTCAGCTTTAGTTATATATAGATTCAATTTCTCTCTTAGAGAGAATAAATTTAAAACAAATCAAAGGATGTGGAGTGAAAACTGCTAACATAGTCCTTTTTTAGTACTTTTGAATTCTATAGAATTATGAAATGTATGCATGTTACAGATTTAAAACTGATCATTGCATTAGGTAAGTTTTGCTTAATCATATACTTCAGACTGAGACTCAAGTCTAACTTAAGCCTAAATATCTCTGTTCAAAATGTGACATAAGCAGAGTTTATGTAATAATCCAGTTCCATAATGCTCTTTCACAAGCATTTCTGAGTTTGCTTAGAAATCATTTCCATTCACTATGGAAAATAAATCCTTTCCATTTGTGAAAATAAATATATTCATTTATTTTGTTGAATATTGATTTGAAGTATGGCATTCTCTCTTTTCATTACTATAAAGTAAAACTCAAATTAGACTATAGAGAATTAGTATATTTTTATATTTATATCTTATTTCAAAATATTAACCCAAAGCTTATGTGTACCTCAGTGATATCCAGTTACTCTTAACAGCCTTACATATTTTATGAATGATTGCTTGGCTTGGTTTTGTATGAAATAGTTAAACTTCCAAATCCCTGGCTTTTGCAGCATGAGGATAATTAAAATTATGACATAAGAGGAGTTCATGAAGTCAGTGACAACTGCCTGTTGTCATGTAGGTTACTTTCCACTGAAAGCTAAACCAACACGGATGACCTTCATGCCAGCCACAGGGCAGAAGAAAAACAAAAAAAAAGAGCTCCATCTAATCTCAGCTCCCTAGGAAATTGTTCTTTTCACATTGAAATAGAATATACAGCTCTTAAAAAGTGCTTCATCAGCACTTATGCATTTCTTACTGGGAAAAAGTAGTGTTAGAGAACTGAAGTATAGACTATATGACACACACATACACAAATGGTCACACTTTCCACACACAACTATGCTTTGAAATACACTGAAATTGGCATGAGAAGACAGAGAATGAAGCATGAAGGAAAAGGTTTAGACATAATTCAGAAGAATTTGGGCCTAGGTGGTGAGCCAGTGCAGGGTATAGAAGAGACCAATAGCACACTTAGTGTTTGGGCTGCAGAAGCATCACTGCTTTTCCTACATTCCATGTTGCAGACTGTCAAACCTGCATGCAATTAATTCTGTTACTAAGAAGTCTCAAGAGCTCCCTCAGTGAACTCCATGCCAAATAAGAATTCCCATTTGACTGATGTATGGGACATTGCTTCTTGGATCTAGGATCATTATGAATAACAGCTGTGTCACAGTCTTAAAATGCAAAGGATGAGCAGGTGTTTTTATTGAAGTCACCACAATACCACTCTTCCATTAGCAATTTGAGAGCTGTGCTTAGGAATTTAAAAATCAGTGGGAATAAGACTTTGGTGAAAACACACACACACACACACACACACACACACACACACAAACAGATATCGAATTATGTGATTTAACCCCTTCCTCTTTCCCCAAAGAAGAAGCACTTTGACACTTGTCAGGATTATTTTTCTGCAAGACAGTATCAATGACTCCTCTAGAAGTTACTCTTGGATAAATTTTTTGTCAAGCATGATAATTGAAAAGACACTTTGAATTTTATTTCACATAGATTATCTCATTTCTGTCAACTATTGGTTACATATTATTACTATTATTCCTATTGTAAAAAAGGTGGAGAAGTAATATTAAGAAGGATAAATTGCTTTTCTTAGAGTAATATAATCAATCAACAGAAATATAACTTGAACAAACGTATCTACTGATCACAGGCTCCTATTCTTTTTTTCCAAAGAGCAGTGGGCAAAGAACAGGTTATTTACAAGTTGTTTATATTCATATGAAAGTAATTGATGCCCCATGTCAATTAACAAGAGAACTTATTTTGTTGAGATGGGCCTGTTTGGTGTCTTCATTTTCTTAGTTTATATTTTTCATTGTGAGAGCTTTGGTAATAGAGTGGCATAAAGACACTGAGGTACCCAATGGCAGAAAATACTTTCCCAAGGTCAAGTTGCATTTTCGTAATAGAAGGCAGTGTACAGGAACAGAGTGAGGCATTTCATGGTCTTGTTAGGCCCCTGGAGTGTTTATCCAATTCTCTCTGCCATCTCTGAGCTCAAATTGAGGATATAAATATATCACCTTCACCAAAGTGGAAGCAGGAGGCAAAAGCACAAATGAGAACAAGATAAGAATTTGCAATATAAAATTACACAGATATAATTTTTCAGCAAGGAACGATTTTAGGAAGTGAACAGAGAGTTTTATATTTATAAATGTAGAGCATTCTTAGCACAGAGGGACTGTCACACTTAGTGTATTATGATGGGGTCTCTGAACACATAACAGCATTCACTTTATTACCATTTTCCTCTGGAGTAGAATGGCATACTAAACTGATCAATAGAAGGCTTTGGCTTCCTCGAAATGTTTACAGAGAGTGTCACAATTGAATAACGTGAAATGTTCTTTTATTTTCCTCTTGTCTGTTCCACTGTCTGATTTCTTGCGGTTATTTGAAAACTCTGCCAGGGCTTACTTTCTAGTTCTGAACAGCTGGGTAGTCAAGAGGAGCAGGTTCATCACCTCTAGATCTGTTAAATCCTCAGATATGTGTCACTTACATTATCACAGACGTTAAGAAAAGGCATATAGTTATTCAGAAAATGGGAAATGTAAGGATTGTAGGGTTAAAAAAAAATAGTATTAGAAATCCTTGTTTTTATATATTTTTCAGTCACATAGGGTTTGATTCAAGTGAAACTATACTGACTCCCAAAATAGAGCGTGCACATCACAGCTCTATTTCACAGAAGAATAAAAGTCAGAAAAGGCACTGGATCTCTGAGAACTCACTTTTCTGCTCTTTTAGATGGTTGGTGGAGAGCAGTAGAGAGAGAAGTGGGGACAGGCAACATGATTTCTAGATGTTCTTCTGTTCTGTTTTTATATACCAAACACCAAGGCAGGAATTTTCTTTATTTTTTTTTTCTCCCACATTCTGAGGTGGTTGCTGTCATTTCACAGGAATGCCTTAAATTCTCAGAATGATAGCCAAGTCTCAAACTAAAATCTTCTGATTACAAATTGAGCGCTGTTATTAATCAGAACTGTTTGATTTGGAAACCTCAAAAACCTAACTTTACCCAATTTAATCCAAAGAGGTAATTTACAGGCTTACATAAGAGATGGAAATTAGTATTAGACAGGTTGCTGAGCCTCAAAAACCGAACACATCCATGGCATTCTTGGAGTCTATTTTCTTCCCACCTTTCTTCATAGCATCAGTTTGTCAACTGGATAATCAACCCAGCAATCAGTAAGTTCACTGACAGGGAGAGTGAGATTGAGGCTCTGCTCCTCTGTAAATGTTCTGGGGATGTTTCATTGGTCCAGCTTAGATCAGGTGCTAGTTCATACACCAATGGGCTGTGATTATCAGATGAATTACCATTAATATAATTGCTCTAGCTCACTTGGTCAGAGGCTCTTCAGTGGTAGAAAGAACAAAGTGGACGACTTGAAATATTTTGGACCCCACCGATAACAGTGGTGGAGTGAAAGTTTTATCTCTGACAGTGTACATGTAAGTCATATGACAAGCATACCATTATTGGTAGCTCTCCTGATCTTGGAGAAATCTATCCTCTGATGAACCCATGACCATTCGCGTTAGTCAAATATCCCCCTAGAATATTCTGCATCCAAATATGCTTCATCAAAAGTTGTCAAAACTCATCTTTCTAAGAACACAGGAGAGCAACCACAATTACTACCTGACTCATACATCATCATGGAAAAGAACAAGATTGGAGTGGAAAAGAAGACTTATTGCATTATTAACAAGAAAATTTTGGAAGCCACATACCAAAAATTTCAAAAATGTAAACTAGAAAATTACCATTAGTGCAAATTGAAAGAAAATATAATAACTGACCCAAAACACTAAGGAAAAATTTCTCCACAAATTTCTCTAAAACAACCCCAACTAAGCATTTGAACTTGGTATCACCACCATGCTTGTTGTATCCAATAAGACACAGAAAGAGGCCTTTCCAATAGTATGATTGCTTTAAACTTCTTAGAAAAGGAAATTCTGGGAACACTTCTGCTTTAAATGATCAGATAATTATTGGCTGTAATAGCCTGAAATACCATTATTCTCTACAGTCTGAAAGAGCTTGGAAGTTGGGGGTGAGGGAGAGAGGAGATGACATAGAGGAAAGGTGATTTGGAATTGTCTAGATTTGGGCTTGGTGACAATGGAAATCCTCTGGTTTCTTATTACTCATGGTTGACAGCACTGAGCAATGGTGGCAGGTAAATCCTCCTAGAAGTGGCAACACTGGTGAGCACCTGGCCATACTCATGAAGGGAACATGTGACTGACTCCTGCAGATAAAGAGGAAGAAGAGCTCAGAATAGGAACAAGGCCTCCTATTGACACTATATTGTGAATTTATGTATACTATTTTCTTATGATACGAAAGATTCAATCAAGACCATATCAAGGGGCAGCACCTGTGGCTCAGTGGGTAAGGCGCCAGCCCCATATACCGAGGGTGGTGGGTTCAAACCCAGCCCTGGCCAAATTGCAACAACAAAAATAATAGCAGGGCATCATGGCGGGTGCTTGTAATCCCAGGTACTCAGGAGGCTGAGGCAAGAGAATCGCCTACACCCAAGAATTTGGATGTTTCTGTGAGCTGTGACAGACATCACAGCACTCTACCGAGGGTTAATAAGTAAAATTCTGTCTCAAAAAAAAAGACAATATCAAAATCCAGCAACATCCATAGGAGCTCTTAGACAATTCCACCTGTGATGCACATCACCCTGGAAACTTTGAAAATTTCCACTTTTCAGGCCACTCCCCCAACCCATTAAATTGGAAACTCTGCAGGTAGGATCCTGGTCTCCCCACTGTCTTTAAAGCACCCTGAATTTCATTGTGCAGTCGTGGTTGAGAACCACTGCCCTAAATCAACACTGGGTAAATAAATTTCCCCCTTTTCAAGAATAAGCAGAGCAAGTAAATTACCAAAATTAATCCACTGCAATCCCAAACTATAGGGATAACTGGAGGAAGAAGAGGGAGAAAGGCCAGAATACAGTTCTTAATTATTGTTATTTTTAACATTTAACTTTTGTGTTTGCCATTCCTTAGAAAAAAACACAGTGTTAGCTCTGAAATACCTCTCTCGGGTGAATTATTCTTTTCATTCTTCACCTGATGAATAAAGACACAGAAATATTTCAAAGTAAAATCTCCTGGTTGACAAATATACATTTTAGTAGCAGCAATGTTGCCTTCTCTGAAGAATAGATTTTTTTTTTCCAGTTAAAAAGCTAACTTCATTGGACCCTGATTAATTAAAAAAGTAGAAAGAGGAAAAAATATATAAATGAAGTTACGAGTCCAAGTCAGCACAAACATAATAAAACTCAGACAAAGATAAAAACTATTATGTACAATGAAATGAGTCCTTCACCTCAATTAGTCATTAAATAAACACGATCAGCCCATGTTTACAAAGAAATTGTAAAAACAAATAAGCTTAAAAAATTAAAAATTAGTTACACAAGGTTTAAAATGTGCGTTTGAAATTTGAGACTGAAAACACTGAGGCGCTGTGGTGTAAAGAGGGACAGAGAAAGCCATAAAATAAATGCTGTCAAGCATGCTATCCATGTGGTCAGCTGGAGCTTGACACGTTGGGGAGCTCTGTAAGTCAGTGCAGAACGAATGCCTCTGTTAGGCGGCTGGATATTTACTCATAAATATAGCCATTGCTTGAGGATCACTGCCAGGGAGCATTAATTCCTTAACACTCACACCCTGCTCTAGGCATGGAGGATGGGAAATGGAACCTCCACTCCCTAAATGGAAGAGAGTCACATGTACTAGCAATTGGATTAGAGATGTAAAGTGCCAGATGGTAGATATTTTAAGCTTTTTATGCCACATATGGTTTTTGTCACGTATTTTTCTTTTCCTTCTTTTACTTCTTTTTTGGGTTAACTCTTTAAAAATGTAAAAATCTTTTTTAGCTTATATAAAAAAAAACAGGTGCTGTAGTAAATTTTTTTCTACAGTTCATAGACTAAAAATAAACACTATTTTTTATAAAAAGACTAAAACTTTGCTAAAACAATCAATGAAATGAGCTGAATCTCCCAAGATGAAGATGATCTTTGAATGGAAAATACTTATTTTATGTTGTTTATACAATATTATTTAAATAAAATGATTACTGCATAAATGTGCAGGCATAGCAGATGATCAAAAACAGGTATCAGGCAGGCAAGAACAAAGAAGGTAAAGTTTAAGGCATTGAAGGAGTAAATTTATTTTATATTAGTAAATGTAGTAAAATGTAAAGTCCACAGTGGAAAATTCTAGTGAACATTTTTCATTTGACAAGTCAGAAAAAAAAGAGCAAGGACAAAGAAAACCATGCTGAAAATAAATAAGACATTAACACAAACACCCTTAAAGTGGTAGGCATTGACCCACAGCTCCAAATCTGTAACATATCAAATGTTAACATAATTTAAAAGGATATGGATGAACAGGCTCATAAGATAATAATGGTTGTGATTTTAGCGCATAGTTTCAAACTTTCAAGTCATATTAATTTATTTTTCAGTGAATTAATGAACTGTGACTTCTAGTTCTACTCTGCATGATGGATGATAAAACTCTCTAGCCCTTGGAAAAAAGAAATTATTTTCACAGTTCTTCATAATGACCGGTAAAAAAAATCCATATTGAAATATAGAGGGATCATTTGATGAGCTACTATGTGAAAAATTTACGGATATATTCTAATGTTTTCAGGTATGCATTCTTTTCAACATTGTATGGCCTATTGTGGAACTAGGGAAAAACTTAATTCTGTAAATAATATAAATTTACAGATCCTCAAACAATTCTGTAAAATAACATAAAAACTGGAAAATTAATGACAAACTTAATAGTTAAGATCTTTCGTCCAATAAGAATCACTTAATTAAAAAAATACTTCTTTACCATGAATACCATGTGAGAAATATTATATAAAAATACAAAAGCATAAAAAGACACATAAATCAGATACCTAAGAAATTGCTGAATTTACCATGCTAGAAATTAGGTTGTTCTCTTCAAGCTTTCTCTAATTTTAGTTATAAAGAAAAATAAATAACAACTAGCAAAGTGGAAAATTAAAATGGATAAATAAGTATTCATCTCAACTATATAATTGTCCATTATAAATCTACATGAACAAGACTGACAAGCCCAATGTAAGTATGCCAATTAAAATTAAAAATAAATAATAAAATAATTTTTAACATTCTCAAATTTATATGTAATAACATTGTAGCAAATTCAAATATCTCATTCTCTCCCATACAATACAAATACATTTAAAAACACTGAGTATGTTTCTTCAAGGGAAAATACTGATATTGTCATACATTTATAGTGGTAATATAAAATACTAATCCTTTTCTGAGTGCCTAATGGTAATATGTTAATGTCCTTTCAATTATTTGACCTATATTTAAGTTATTCTATTCATAGGAAATAATCAATACTTTAAATGGAAATGAGCATATTCTCTATGAAATAGTGAAAATCATAAAATAAATTAAAATTCTGAGAATTGAGTAATAAAAATAAATTAAAGGTAATTGAAAATTATACACAGAGAATAAAAAAGATTTTGGGGTATTGTGTTGTAATAATTTTTGTATCAACTTGGCTAGTCTACAGTGTTCAGTTGTTTGATCAAACAACAGTCTAGATATTACTATGAGGATATTTTTTAGATGTGATTAATATTTAAATCAGTAGACTTTGAGTAAAGCAAGTTACTTCATAATGTTGGTGAGCCTCATCAGATCAGTTAAGAGCAAAGCCTGAAGTTTCATGAAGATGAAATTTGGCCTGGAGACTGCAGCAAAGAAACTCAGAGTTTCCAGCCTACCTGGCCCACCTGGCATATTTCTGACTATAGACTATAGCAAAACCATTAATACTTACCTTAAATTCCAGCTTGAAGGCTCGCACTACACATTTTGGACTTGTTAATTCCCCAAATCATATGAGCCAATTTAATTTCTTTCTCTCTCTCTTTCTCTTACATTCTCTTTCTGTCTCTCTATGGTTCTGTTTCTTTGGAAACCTAATACAAGTATAAAAATATTTGTATTCAAAATAAAATACAGAGGGACCTTCGTACACTGACCACCCCAGAGACTGTAACAAACTGGTCAACATATGGAGGTGGTCAACATAAGGAACTAAGTCTACTGTACTGGTAAGTACCATGTGGAGATGGTCAACATAAGGAACTAAGTCTACTGTACTGGTAAGTACCATGTGGTGCATGTCTAATCTATGAAAATTAGGTCAACTTGAGATGGTCAGTGTAGGGAGGTGGTCAACTATCGAGGTTCTACTGCATTATAATTTCTGCTTCAGGTTGTGATGAAATAACTGGTACCACATTAAACAACTATGATAAACACATGCACACATGAAATATGAGACAATTTTCAGGCACTAGAGCAAAGGCAGTACAAAATTTAATCACAAGCAAGGCAAACTCATGAGCTAAGTCTCTGGCTTGCCACCTGAGGACATTTTCCAAACCTAACCATAAGCAGTGACCAGAATAATCAGATATTAGGAAAAAGGCAGTTGAAGTGGCTGAAGTTTGGCATGGTAGCTGCATAAAGGTTTATCACTTGGAGACTGTGGAGTTATTCCCAGTGACTCTTAGTTCAAGGGATGGACTGTGCATGCCAGAAGACGTGTCACTGAAAATGTAACAGAGAGATAAGAAGTTCAATGCTGTTGGGGGACATTAAAGGTCCAGTCCAACCAGAGCAGAGAGACTTCATCAACTTTGCAGGCACCTATCTGAGACACTAGAAAAACCACATCTTAAAAATTAGGAACTCTATTCTAAATTTAGACCTAAAATAAAGTCTACTGTAGACCTATCCAAATAGTCTAAGCCAAGCCCTGAGAAGTGGTATTAAGGAGGCAGAGTTTGCTGGTCAAACTACCAACTTATATGGATTTAGAAAAAAATTTGGGCTTTCTAACGATATGTCTTAACAAAGAGAAAAACCCCATTCTATACTAATTAAAGGTGATCAGCAAGTATTTGAATGGCCTATGAGAACAAAAATAAATACCTTTTGACGATGATAACTGCCTTTAATAGCTGCAATAAATTCAGATTGATGTTCAGTATGTGATTTAAATATATATATATATATATGTACATAACTTAAAAAATAAAAATTTCCCATGTATATATACACTTATTGGATATGAAAGGAGGAAATTAAAAAACAGAGAATTTTTTAGTTTTGTAAACAGATTTATAACAACCGCTCTCATATTGTCTGTTAATCTCACACCTGACCATTTCAAATTGGTTTTTATTGTATGTTTATTTCCTTTAACTCTGGATTTCTCTGTTGTGGTATATGTACACCATGGAATATTATGCAGCCTTAAATAAAGATGGAGACTTTACCTCTTTCATGTTTACATGGATGGAACTGGAACATATATTTAAACTGGAACATATTTTTCTTAGTAAAGTAGCTCAGGAATGGAAGAAAAAGCATCCAGTGTACTCAGCCCTACTATAAAACATTTACTAAGTTTCACATGTACCCTTGTAAGATGCACTGCAGATGTAATCCCACCAATAACCCACCAATCACCCTCCCTCCACTCATCCTCCCCTCCCTCCCCTCTCTCTCTCCCTTCCCCACATTCTTAGGTTATAACTGGGTTATAGCTTTCATATTGAAGCCCTTTACCCTTCTTGAGGTACCCTGATATCACTATTGATTTATAGTACAGTCTTAGGTCAGGTAGAGTGATTCCTCCTGCTTTGTTTTTATTTCTGAGTACTGTCTTGGCTATTTGAGGTTTTTTCTGATTCCATATAAAACTAAGTATTATTTTTTCAAGATCTTTAAAGTACAACAATGGAGCTTTAATAGGGATTGCATTAAAATTGTATATTGCTTTCGGTAGTATGGACATTTTAACAATGTTGATTCTTCCCAGCCATGAGCATGGTATGTTTTTCCATTTGTTAACATTTTCAGCTATTTCTTTTCTTAGAGTTTCATAGTTCTCTTTACAGAGATCTTTCACAACCTTTGTTAGATAAACTTATGAATATTTCATCTTCTTTGGCACTACTGTGAACAGAATAGTGTCCTTAACTGTTTTTTCAGCTTGACTATTGTTGGTATATGCAAAGGCTACAAATTTATGAATGTTGATTTTGTAACCTGAGATGCTGCTGTATTTCTGATGAATTCTAAACATTTTGTAGTAGTATCCCTGGTGTTTTCTAAATATACAATCATATTATCTGCAAAGAGCAAAAGTTTGATCTCTTCTGACCCTATATGGATACCCTTGATCACCTTTTCTTCCCTAATTGCAATGGCAAAAAATTCAATTACAATGTTAAAGAGCACTGGAGACAATGGGCAGCATGGTCTGGTTCCTGATCTGAGTGAAAATGATTTCAAATTAACTCCATTCAATATGATATTGGCTGTGGGTTTGCTGTAGATGGCCTCAATCAGTTTAAGAACAGTCACTTCTATACCAATTTTCTTAAGTGTTCTGATCATGAATGGATGATATATATTATCAAAAGCTTTTTATGCATCAATTGAGAGAATAATATGTTCTTTGGTTTTTAATTTTTTTATGTGCTAAATTATACTTACAGATTTATGTATATTGAACCAGCCTTGAGACCCTGGGATAAAACTGACTTGGTCATGATGTATAATTTGTTTGATGTGTTGCTGGATTCTGTTTGTTGGGATCTTGTTGAATATTATTGCATCGATATTCATTAGTGATATTGGTCTATAATTTTCTTTTCTTGTTTGGTCTTTTCTGGTTTGGGGATCAGAGTGATGTTTGCTTCACAGAACTTGTTGGGTTGTCTTTCTTCTTTTTCTATATTTTGGAAAAGGTTGAGTAATATAGGTACTAGTTCCTCCATAAAGGATTGGTAGAATTCTGACATGAAGCCTTCTGGCCCCGGGCTTTTCTTTTTAGGGAGATTTTGTATGGTTGATGCTATTTCAGAACTTGATGTGGCCTGTTCAACATTTCCATTTGATTCTGACTAAGTCTTGGAAGGTGACGTGCTTCCAAGTATTGGTCAATTTTCTTCAGATTTTCATATTTCTGATAATAAAGTTTCTTGTAATATTCATTAATGATTTTATTAATTTATGAGGAGTCTGTTGTAATTTCATCTTTTTCATTTATGTTTGATGAAATTAGAGATTTTACTCTTTTTATCTGATTATGTTAGTCAGAGTTATATCTATTTTATTGACCTTTTCAAAAAACCAACTTTTTGATTTATTGATCTGTTGTATAATTCTTTGTTTTCAATTTCATTTAATTCTGCTCTAATTGTGGTTATTTCTTTTCCTCTACTGGGTTTGGGGTTGGAATGTTCTTACTTTTCCAGTTGCTTGAGATGTCCCATTAAGTTGTTAACTTCTTCTCTTTCTGTTCTCTTAAGAAAGGCTTGCAGTGCTATGAATTTCCCTCTTAGACTGCCTTTGCAGTGTCCCAGAGGTTATGATAATTTGTATTTTCATTGTCATTTTGTTCCAGAAATTTGGCAATTTTCTTCTTAATCTCATCTCTGACCCAGCTATCATTCAACATAAGATTATTTAACTTCCATGTTTTTGTATGAGTATGCAGATTCCTGTTGTTACTGAGTTCAACTTTTATTCAATGGTGGTTCATGAAGATGGAAGGAATAATTTCTATTCTTTTAAATTTACTGAGGTTAGACTTGTGACCTAAGATGTGATAGATTTTGGAGTATGTTCTGTGAGCTGATAAGAAGTATGTGTATTCAGTTACGTTGGGATAAAACGTTCTATAGATGTCTGCTAAATCCAAATGTTGGATGGTTAGTTTTAAATCTAAAATTTCTATGCTCAGCTTCTTATTGAAGGATCTATCCAATACTGACAAAAAAGTGTTGAAATCTTGGACCATTATGGAGCTGGAGGAAATCAAGTTGCCCATGTTTGTTAGAGTTTCTCTTATAAATTGAAGTGCATTCTGGTTGGGTGCATAAATATTAATAATTGAAATCTCATCTTATTGAGTGTTACCCTTAACAAATATGAAGTGACCATTCTTATTCTTCCTTACTTTTGTTGGTTTAAAGCCTATTGCGTCTGCAAATAGAATTGCAACACCTGGTTTTTTTTTTGATCATCATTTGCCTGAAATATGGATGACCATCCTTTCACCCTGAGTCTATATTTATTTTTTAAGGTATGATGTGACTCTTGTATGCAGCCAATATCTGGCATGAGTTTTTGTATCCAGTCAGCTAACCTGTGCCTTTTTAGTGGACAGTTTAAGCCATTCACAATAATGGAGAATATTGATAAGTCTGGTAAAATTTTGGCTATTGAGTTTTTCGAAAGTCCAGTGGACATTTTTAATTCTTTTCCCACTGTGGAAGTTGGAGTTTGATCAAAAGTTTATGAGTGAGTTAACTTTTCTGGTTGGATTGGGGTGGTCATTATGGAGGGTAGGTCTGAGAATATCCTGAAGGGCTGATTTAGTTATGGCAAATTTCTTCTAATGTATGAATGTCATTAAAGTAGTCAATTTCTCCATCATAAAAGAAGCTTAGTTTAGCTGAATACAGGATCTGGGGTTGAAAGTTTTTTTGTTTTAGGAGATTAAAAATTTATGACCCCTCTCTTCTGGCTTGAAAAGTTTAAGCAGAGAGATCTGCAGTCATTCTAATATGCTTCCCTTTGTAGGTAATGGATTTCTTACGTCTGGCTGTTTTCAGAATTTTCTCCTTCATAGTAACTTTAGTGACGTTAATTATGATATGCCTGGGAGATGTCTTTTTCAAATTAAGTCATGCCAGGGTTCTGAAACTGTCTGCTATCTGAATTTCAGAATTTCCTGGCATGTCTGGAATATTCTCTTTCATCATTTCATGGTTAAGGGTCTCTGTGACTTGAGAGGCCACTTCACTTTCAGGGATTCCAGTGAGGAAGATATTAGCCTTCTTCAAATTATCCCAGAGCTCTCTGAGAGAATGATTCATTTTTGTTCTCCATTTATCTTCCTCTTTGAGAGTTTTGGAGCATTCAAAAGCTTTGTCTTCAATGTCAGAAATGCTTTCTTTTTCTTGCTCCACTCTGTTACTGAGGGATTCTATTGTATTTTTCAGATCTTTGAGGGCTGCAATTTCTTGCTTCGGTGCATCAAAATCTTTGGTGGTTTTGTCTTTAAATTCGTTAAATTCTTGAGACAACTTTTTAATTTCTCCTCGAATTTGTAATTCTGACTTTTGAATTTCTCTTCGAATTTCTAATTTCAAATTTTCCTTCATTCTATTAATCTTATTTGCAATCCAAATTCTGAATTCAATTGCTGACATCTCAGCCAGCTGTTTTTGAATTGGATCTTAAGTTACATCTGCTATATCTTTCATTGGGGGGGGGATGATCTATTCTGGTTATTCATGTTACCCGAGTTTTTCCACTTATTCTTCCCCATGATTATTTTACATGATTTGACTTTTCCCCTGGAGCTTTGTTGAGGACCCATACAGTGCTATGGCCTGAGAAACTGGGGACCTATTTGGTGTGGTGTGGCTAAGTGGTTCTGTCTTGTTTTCAGCTGGTCTTTGTTCAACCCTAGTGAAACAGTTACTCTGGGTTGAAGTCTCAGCTGTGGAGAAATACCAGCAATTAAGTTCACCCTGTCCCCCACAGGCAACAATTGGAAAAGGAAAATCAAACCTTCCTACAACCACACACCGAAGGACACTAAAGTCCTCAAGCAATTGGCTCAGTTCAAAAAGTCCAAATTAATTTTCTCAGCACCTGTCCCAGGTGGGTCTCTGGCAACTGGATTGCAGGGGTCTGTTGACAACTCAAGTATGACTAGCTCTGATGCTCCTTGAAATCAGAAGGACCCACCCAGCAAATAGATTAGTCTGGGAAGGTTGATGCCTCCTTCCCCACCTGGCACCTTTGTCACACCCAGTCACTGATAGCCCCACAGGGCTGAGACCCAGTTGTCTTCAATGAGCATATACATCAGCGGTTTGCACCTGTCTGAATCACAAGGAAATCTATATCTGCTCAGCCAGGCCACTGCTCTGTCTCTATCCAGCAGGGAGAGGTGAGGCCTGACAACCTCAGGTGTTTAATGGAGGCTTGGGGGGGGTGTTCACTCAGTTCCAGCCCTGCCACTGATTGATGTTACTGACAGAACAGAACAGCTTTCTGGGAATTTGTTTCTGTCCTTGCTAAATTCCCCTGTAGAAGAGAAGCTGTTTTCAGTTCCCAGAACCTTCGCTTCAGGCCCTGTCTTTACTCCTGCAGGTTTGTATTCAGAGCATGGTTAGCTGTCAGCTCTAGCCTCCTGCTTTTCTTGTTGAATGTGAAAATTCGAGTTAGGGAAAATAGCCAATCTGAGGATTTAGCAAAACACCAGATTCATTGAGGCCAAATGAGCAAATAGACAGATAAAAAGGCTACCAGAAACACAAGCTCACAGATGCACAGTCAGAAACACATAGATATACAGACAGCAAAAAAAAAAAAAAAAAAAAAACTACAATACAAATAATGATAATCTTAAGATCATTTAAAAAAGGTAAAAAACAAACAAAAAACTCTAAAAATCTTATGTAAGCACTCTCAGAAATCTTAAGAATGGAAGAAGAGGAAGATAGAAGAAAAAAATGAGAAAAAAAGTGATGTTCATAAAAAAGTTAAAAAAGAAGAAACAAAAAATTAAAAATAGAAACAATAAAAAACATCTATATATAATAATAAAATTAACAATAGCTTCTCCAAGAAAGTGATGAGGAAAAGAAAAAAAAAGGCACCAATCACAAAGATATTATTCTTGTATATATGTAGAAATATACATGTATATGTTTGACATAGGGATCAACTTTTGTAGGAATATATTTATAAAGCAATATACTTTCTAGACACCAGGTGGTGCTGTGAATGGTTCTCAGACTTATACCTGGTTCACAGTTTACACTGTTACCATGGTAACCACCCTACCTGGCCAATCGCCATTTTGAAGTTTCTGTAAAAGTTTATTACCTAATTATTGTCCAAACTCAGCTGCTCTGTTCCAGACAGTACTCCTATCTGACCTCCCAACTTAGTGCAGGAGTCCACGCTTCACAAATCTTTCCACTCTTCTCCCACATCCTCCTCTAAACTGGCAACTGCAATCAGCTGTGGGGGAGGATGCTGGCTACTGCCAGGTTTAGCTGCTGCTGGCTCCCATGGCTGAAGCACTTGGAGACCTTATCCTCAGTTTTTGTGCCTCAGAGTCTCACTTTTGAATCTGGACTTTTGAGTCCAGCCACCCGCCTGTTCTCCACACAGCCTGAACTGCCAGCTCACACCAATATTCCCCACCAGGAATGGTCCAGTCTATTTAATCACTCCTGTTGTTCTGGGGAATTGCCCATTTTGGACAATTCAAAATGTCTGTTTCCCAGGCGGGATCCCTTCCCTTCAATTTTCCATCAGGTTGCAGCCCCTTGTGGCTCTGAGCAGGACCCCTTTTGGGTCATTAAACTCCACTCAGGAATAAATTTTTGTCAATTGGGTTTTGCCAGGAATTGCAAGCCGCTGTCCTCTGTGAGGGAGGGGCCTGCCAGCCAGCACAGCTGAGCAGAGAAAATCTCTACAACAGAGTCCGTGGTTTTAAATTACACCTCATATACAGAAATTCACCAGTTTGCTGCACGTTTCTAGCTGTTTGTCCACACCAACAATCCACACAGGGAAAAGGTCCAGACCCCCCTTCCTCTCACCTGATTACCTGGGAGAGGTGGGCTACACGTCCGTCCTGTCTGCCATCATGCTCCGCCTCTATGTAGTCATTTTAATGGAGGCAAAAAAATGTAAAAAAGCCAATATACATTCATGGTAAAAAAAAAAAAAAAAAAAAAAAAGTTAAAAAGATAGGGAAAGAAATGAAAAAGAAAGGAAAAAAATAGTTCAGCAAACTAGGAAAAGAAGGCATATTCCTCAACCTATAGTGGGCATTTACAAAATACCTACCAAAAATACACTTAATGATTAAAAATGGAATGCTTTATTCCTGATAGCTTTAAATCGAACCATCATCAAGTGTATGGATGGAGAAATGGTGGTATAGCTATACAATTAGGTACTGTTCAGCCGTCAAAAAAATGAACACACACCCACCCACAATCACACAGAGATGAACCTTAAAAACAGTATCCAAAGAAAAAAGAAACCAGACATAAAAGAGTACATATGGTATGGTTTCTTTCATATGTAATGTCAGTACCTGCAAAACTAAAGTATAAAAGTAACATAAAGATTCATAAATCAGTGGCTGTCTTATGCAGGGAAGGGATTATTCCATGCATAAGCTATATAAAACTTTCTGGGGTGATTGAAACACTTTCTATCTTGAAGGACCTGTGCTTAACAAGTGAATATATTTGTCAGTACAGAGACTGTCCATTGGAATAGACTTCCCTTTATGTAAATTATACTTAATAAAATTATAGTTAGTAAAATTAATAAACTATATTTCAATAAAATTGATTCAAATGTATAATGCTAAATAAAATATAAGTTACAAAACAACTTATTCTTTCTGGTCAAAATTATATAAATAGATAGATGATAGAAAATAAATCTAGACAGAAAGATCTATAGAGATAGTAGAAGTCAAAGAAAGAGTGAAAAGCTATACAATACCAACTATGGCATATAAGAGATCTCTGGACATCTTTATGTTTTTCATCATAATCAATAAGCTTACTGCAATTGTGTTATTTGGCTAAAAATGAACATGCATTAGTTTGCTGTAAGTTCTTTTAAGACAGCTATGAAAAAAATAAATAAAATACACGGTACATAGTAGATTTTCAGGATGTTTTAGATAAGAACTTCCTTTTAGCCCTTTCTTTCTTTTTTATACTTTCTTTTACCACGTCGCTCTCTATTTCCAGTCTCTTGTGCATTTACTTCAGTTTTCCTTTATTCCTAATGTATTACACATTCATTCCTTTAGATCTACATCCGACAATGTTTGATGAAAGCCTTTTCCTCAATTTAATTCAAAGCGATGCAAGAAATCTCCAAGGAACTAATTATCAAGTTTGCACAATACTGAAGCTAACAGAGCCATACACCAAAACAAGGTGATAAGAAAACACAGTGGCTCTCCACTTTAATTGAATTTTTATCATTTTTCCTGACTTTAACTCAGGACCATAATTTTCTATGCCTCCAGAGATATCTAAGTCCGTGAGCCTGGAGGGACACTCTGGCTTTGAACCACAGTGACAAACTTGCTGACAGAGCCTGTCAGTGGCAGGCCTGGAGGAAAGCACTGTTTGCAGAAACTCGCTGTCACTAGCCACATTTATCTGTTGTGTTCTCTTTGAGAGACCACCTGGAAAGGCTCTCCTTTTCTCAGCTGGCCTCTAAGAAAGGTAAATCGTGTGTGTGATCCTACCTTTGTCAACCCAGGAAGTCAGCCCATCAGGTCTAGCAGAGAGTTTGTCCCCTCAGAGGGAAATGGCAGAGATCACCACACTGGTGGATGGCAGAGTCACGATCATACTCAGAGGTAACCAGAAGCGGAAAACAAAAGTACTTTCACTTTATAAAGTGTTTGCTCCCATAAATTTGTGTGATTCTCCCCTCAGGAAAGTTTTACTAACCCTCCCCCAGCAGCGCAGACAGAGAAATAAAGTACACAAAGACAGAAAAGGATGCTGTCTCTATTTGCCAGTAACTGGATGTTTTAGGTACTGAATTCATTAAAATGGAATAAATACTTTTACTGGAATAAAAAATTGAAATCACAAAAGTTATGACATCGATATAAAGGTTAATTGTATTTCTATATGCTAACAATAAACAATAGGAAAATATAATAAAATGCCACTTTTTAAAAGGTATAAAATGACTAAAAGTGTTGTTTAACACTAAATTTAACAAAATATGTGAAATATCTATAACTAAAAATTAGAAAACTTTGCCAAGGGAAATTTAAAAATCTAAATAAATGGAGAGGAACTGTGACTTGGTGGAATGGATGACTGAATATTGTCAAGATTCCCCCTACATTGATCTAAAGCTTGTGTTTTCAACAGCAGCAATTTCACCCCACAAGGGGGTTAACATTGATTGGTAGGAGGCAAAATCTTAGATACTACAATAGCTTGTCACTTTTCAAAGCTCATCTCTGTCCGGCAAAACCTTATTTATTTTTTAAAATATGTTTGGCTAGAAGGAATTTAAAATGATTTTTTTTTTCCCTAAAAAATTAAGAAACAAAAACCTAAAAATTCAAGATAATTACAATCAAAATTCTCGCTGGCTTTTGATAAAACAACTAGATAAGTCCAAAATGTCTATGGAAATTCAAAGGCCTTAAAATAGTTAAAAGCAAAGAAAGACTTCTGTGAAAGAAGAAAGTTAGAAGACTCAAGACATCCTTATTGGATTAAGGGTGAAGGGGGTTAGAAATAAGTCCTTCAAAATGAAGACCCCAGAAGCAAAAGTTTTGCTCTGAATCTTAACTGTCCTCCTCCATCTCAGGCCCATTCTCCTCTGAGGCCCTGGAAACCAGAATCCCCCTTTATCCCCAAGGTCATCATAAAAGACAGAACCCTCTTATCCCTAAATTCAGCCATGAAACCTGACATTATTCTGTGGAGTAGCTGTCCATAAAGAATTTATAAGAATTTATTTGACCTACCTGGCTTGACTATAGGTCATAAGACCCCCATTCCCATACCCGGAAAGAAGGAATGTCTGCTCAGAGAGCCTTGCCGGGTTTCCCCACTTAGTCTGTTATTAACATCAGATTATACCTTTTTTGTTCAATCTCTGCACAGCTGTCCATACTTTGTTGAACCTAAGCATAAAAAATGGACAATTTCCTCTCTTGTCTCTGGATTTTCATTCTGAAGTCTCCTGTCTGTACAAATTATATAATTTTGTATGTATTTTCTCCTATTAATCTACCTTATGTCTATGATTTTTTAACAAACCTTCAGGAGTCTAGGCATGTGGTCCCTACATGGGTTTAAAAAAATAGAAAATGTTAGAGAAAGAAATTTACACAGATAAGGTCACATTGAGTTTTGACAAAGTTACCACGGTAATTCAGTAAGAAAAGTATAATTTTTAAAAAATATTTTAAAATCTGAATGTAAAAAAAACAAACTTAGGTTGTACATGATACCATAACCAATACTTAATTTTGGCAAAATAAAGAAACATAAAAGCCAAAACAATAGATTCTACATGAAAGCATAGGTGAATATTTTTGTAACCTGAATGTATGCAAGGTTTTTTCTGAATGTAAAAAACATTCTACACCACAGAAAAAGATGATGAATTAGTGAGCACTAAAATTAAGCAATATCTTCAAAAGACACCATTTAGAAAATAAAAAGACAACTCAAGGACTTGAAGAAAATATTCTCAATATATACATCCGATACGTACCCACCATCACACCCACACACATTTGAGTCTATATTTGTAAGGTCTGAAATGTATGTATAAATATGTATGTCTTAAAAACAGACATAAAAATAGACAAAATATCCAATATCCAATTAAAATGAGAAAATACCTTAAACAGATACTTTACAAATAAGGTTTTCTAGAAGACATGATAAAATGTTCAACCAAAGTTGTCATCAAGGAAATATTAAATAAACCACAATGCGATATCACCACACAACTGCTAGAATGGCTATTATGGACAATTCCAGTTGTTGACAGAGACAGGAAACCAGGAAACGACTCATAGGCTCATGTCTTTCTAAACAGACTTTAAAGTGGTACAAATGTTTTGGATAACAGTTGGTGGTTTGTTATAAAGTTTACGAATGCTTACTGCATAATGAATGCAGCAATTTCATGCTTAGAAATTTTCCCAAGAGAAATGAAAACTTATTCACAAAAGTATCTGTGTAGGAATGTCTATATTGTATTGATATTTTCCCAAAGATGGAATAAACTTATTATGTCTATGAGCAAGAAAATGGATTTAAAAATAATATATTTATACAGTGGGATACTTTTCAGCAATAAAAGAAAATGAATTACTAATACAAAAAATAAAATTATGCTGAATGAAAGAAACCAGAAAAAAAAAGTTTCCCTCTATATAACATTCGAGAACAAGAAAAACTATTATGATAAAGATCAAAATGTTGGTTGCCTCTTTGATGGTAAAGAAGAATAAAGAAGCTTTATGAGCTAATGACATGGTAGTTACCAGTAAGCATATAATGAATTTGAAACAACTTATTGAAAAATACACTTAAAATCTTTCTTGCATTTCATGTAAATGGTACACAAATTTAAAAATTAATATGTATGGTCTGGGCATTGTGGCTCATGCCTATAATCCTAGCACTCTGGGAGGCCTGGGAGGACTGATTGCTTGAGGTCAAGATCAGCCTGAGGAGGTCAAGATCAGCCTGAGCCAGAGAGAGACCCTGTCTATACTAAAAATAGAAAAACTGAGGTCTAAAGATCTCTTAAGTCCAGAAGTTTGAAGTTGCTGTCAGCTATGATGATGCCATGGCACTCTACCCAGGGTGACAGAGTGACTCTGTCTCAAAAAATTAAATTAAATTAAATTAAATTAAATAGAAAACGAATACAAATTAATATAAAGAACAGAAAGAGAACCTAAAAATCAAAATGTAATGGAAGGATACATCAAAGGAAAACAAAAAAGAACAGACAAGGTCAAAGCATAGGATTTCGGGATGCACACTTGTGTGATAACACAAAAGCAATGCAAAAAAAAAAAAAAAAAGAAGAAGAAAGAAAAAAGAAAAAACAAAAGAATTACTAAAAGTTAAGAGACTATTTGCTCAAAAAATAATAAAAGGGCTTTTAGTAGGACAGGGCATTGTAGAGATATTCTAGAGTAGTTGGCAATATTTCTTGAGATGACGGGTCATGTGTTAATAAGGGTGTGTTAAGAAAAACATTTGAGTGGGAGGTCACTGCTAAGATAGCCCCAATGCCTCGGGTTCCTACACAAGCAAACTGAGGCCCAGTGTAAATAGTAAAATGAAATTTAAACTTAACCAATCATGAACTTCCAATTAACCTCTATCTAGGCACCTTAAACTGGATCATACTCAAATAAGGCACCTGCTCGCTATAGCTAATCAAGTAATTTCTTTACTTTTATTTCTGTGTTCCACTTATGAAAGCTCACTGCTCATTCTACTAAGCAGAGACCTTCAAGCCTCTTCTGGTTCTAAGAGTTGTCCAATTTGTGAATTGCTCTTTGCTCAAACAAACTCTGCTGAATTTTTTTTTTTTTTATTAAATCATAGCTGTGTACATTAATGCAATCATGGGGTACATACAACGTGCTGGTTTTATATACAATTTGAAGTATTTTCATCAAACTGGTTAACATAGCCATCACGGAATTTTCTGAGTTATTGTGTTTAGACATTTATATTCTACACTTAGTAAATTTCACGTGTACCCTTGTAAGATGCTCCATAGGTGTGGTCCCACCAATTACCCACCATCCACCCATTTCCCCCCCTCCCCTCTATCTTCCCTTTTCCCTTCTTCTTGAGCTATAATTGGGTTATAGCTTTCATATATGCTGAATTTTTTTTTCTTTCTTTCTTTTTTTTTTTTTTTTTTTTTAGACAGAATCTCAAGCCATAGACCTGGGTAGAGTGCCGTGACCTCACAGCTTACAGCAACCTCAGGCTCTTGAACTTAAGCGATCCTCTTGCCTCAGCCTCCCAAGTAGCTGGGACTACAGGTGCCCACCACAAAAAATTTATTTATTTTTGTTGTTGTTGTTGCAGTTGTTTTAGATGGCCTGGGCCAGGTTCAAATCTGTGCATGTGGCAGGCGCCCTACCCACTGAGCTATAGGTGCTGCCCAATTCCACGGAATTTAATTTGTCTAAAGCTTTAAAAGAACAAACAAACAAACAAACAGATGTTAGCCTCATAATAATTAAGCTATGTATGCACTTTACAGCCATTTTCTATCTATTTCATTTAAAATAAAATGATAAATCAGTTTAAAAATAAAAAAGGGAACCTTCTTTACATATCATGTTTGAAAAAGGCTCAGAAAGTGTGACATTTAAGATGTGAGTTGAAGGATGAAAAGGAGCCAGCCCTGTGAAGGATATGGAAAGATAAAAATAAATGTATGTGGCAAAACTGGTCACTGCAGCTACAGCAGGAGGACGCTGGTGGAAAATGCCACGAAATTAAGCTGGCAAAGAAAATACAAACCACAACCTGCAGAGACCTATAGGTTCAAGTGAGGAGTGTGGATTTTATTCTGCATGAAATAAGGAGCCATGAAAGGGTTGAGGTGGTGAAGAAACATTTCCCCATTAACATTTTGAGGAGCGTGCTGTGACCATTGTGTCAGAATTTCATTAAAAGAGAGTAAGAATGAAAACAGGCAGGCAAGTTAGGATGACACCAAAGTAGTCCGGGTTAGAGACAAGGTCCTTGGATGGTGAGAATAGAGACGCAGAGAAGTGAGTGTCACCAAGTACTTGCCAGCGTAGCTGAGGAGAAGCCAGATGTGAGTGATTCTGACTGGGTTCCCTCAGGATTAAGTAGATGATGGTGTCACATATTAAAATGAGTGTAGACTGAGGCAGGAAAAAGTCCTAGAAAGTTCTTCCCTTTCCTGCAAAGGAAAATTTATGACTAACTTTAGGAGACCAGAAATCAACACTCCTACCCCAAATCTGAAATCTTCCCTACTTACCGTTCACTCTCATTCCCCAGACTAACTTGTCCCAGCCACACTGTCCTTGTTTTACCTCCTCGCCACCCACGCTGATGTCTGTCCTTTTAAAATATACCTTTTTTCCCTGTATAAAAGATTTTTCCTTACTAAATTTCTTATCTGTCTTCCCAGGCTCACCTCATATTTTATTATTTTCTTGAAAGCTCGCTGAAAGAGCATCCCCGTGTAGGAAGTGCCTGTCCTTTGCTCATATATTTTCCTTATACATTTATCATAATTTATTTATTAAAATTTTCATTAAAGCAAAGGCCCATTGAAAACAAAGACCATAGCACTAGTTCATCATTCAATCCTTAGTCTTACTTAGCACAGCAACTGACAAGCAGCAAGCATCCATACATATTTATTCAATGGCTCTGACAGAAGAAATTCAATCAATTCACGCATTTGCAAAATTTGAGAAAAATCTATTTGCTTAAAACCTCCTGTTATAATAATAAGTAGCAATTCAATTCACTGAATATATACTGATCACCTACTACAAACCAGAGTTAAATATTAGGACTAAAAAAACTAATTAGAAAAATGGTGCTCTGCTTAATATGTTCCAAGTCTAATTGGAAAGTGACATTTGAACAGGTAATTAAAATAAATGTGGTAAATGTCATAATAGAGTTATGCACAGAATTCTATAAAAATGCAAATGAAGGGGAAAATTATTCAGCTCAGTGGGGCTTCCTTTAAGGAGTTGCCTTTGATCTGGCTGAAGATGCAATGTAGTCATTTATTGAGTACTTACATGTTTTGGCACATCCATCAGCTGAATATGTTTAAGTGTCTTTAGGTTTTGCAACCTGTGGACTCTGTTTTGCCTTGGTGCTCACCTGGTTTAGGCACACGGTGAGCCAGCTGAAGAGTATTGGAGCGTCTGTCCCACCTAACCATTATTCGCTCCTCTCCCGCTTGACTCAGAGAATGACACCTGGATGAAAAATCCTCACTGAGCTTCAGCCCAGCACTCATCATTAGCTTCAGGATCTTGAACCAGTCAGGTCCTCTGACATTCCCCAGTTTCTTTATCTGCCAAATAAGAGGAGTGGACTAGGTCTCTACTACCTTATTTTAGCATTCGCATCTAATACAATAATAACTATGAAAGCTTCATGTTAAGAAACATAAATAAATATATTCATATAAAAATGAAGAGGAATAAATTTATGTACAAATTTATGTATAAAGTATGCTTACTTCTTGGATGAAGAAAATCAATAGAGAATAATCACACAATAAAATTCACTGACTGGTAAGAAAATTCAGGTATTGGTGATAGACAGCAAGTGTTCCTTCCTGTTTGCAATCACCAAAATTCCTTTAAAAATGTTAGATCATATATTATAAAAATATTATTTTAATGTTTTAATTCTACTCTGTATTTTTTGTGTCCTTTTATTACACTTAGGGAGTACAAGTTGAATTTTGTTATATGTATATACCCATATATCATGTAGTGATGAAGTTAGGGTTGAACCCATCACCCAGATAGTGTATATTGTATCCAATAGGTAATGTTATGTAAGTTGAGTCAGGCACGGTGACTCATGTCTGTAATCCTAGCAATCTGGCAGGCCAAGGTGGGTGGATTGCCTGAGTTTAGGAGTTTGAGACCATCTTGAGCAAGAATGAGACCTTGTCTCTTTAGAAAAGAGATCTCACTGGCTGGGCTGTGACTGTGGCTCAGTGAGAGGGTGTGGGCCCCATATACCAAAGATGGTGGGTTTGAACCCAGCCCCAGCCAAACTGCAACAAAACAATAACCAGTCATTGTAGCGGGTGCCTGTAATCCCAGCTACTTGGAAGGCTGAGGTAAGAGAATCACCTAAGCCCAAGACCTAGAGGTTGCTGTGAACTGTGACACCACAGCACTCTATCAAGGGTGACAAAATGAGACTATCTGTAAGAAAAAAAAAGAGAGAGATAGGGTTTCTTAATTAAAAAATAAATAAATAAAAAATAAAAATAGCCTGGCATCATGGTAGGTGCCTGTAATCCCAGCTACTTGGGAGGCTGAAGCTAAAGGATCGCTGTGCCTAAGAGTTTGAGGTTCTGTGAGCTATGATGCCACAGCACTCTACCAAGGGTGACAGAGTGAGACTCTGTCTCAAAACAAAAAAATTCTATAAGTTAATTTCCTTTTATTGGTTTCTTTTACTATTACTAATATTTAAAATATTTAGCTCAGCCTCCCAAGTAGCTGAGACTATAGGCCCTGTCATAATGCCCAGCTATTTTTAGAAACACAGTCTCACACTGGCTCAAGCTGGTCAGGAACCTATGAGTTCATGCAATCCACCTGCCTCGACCTCCCAGAGTGCTAGGATTACAGGCGTAAGCCATGGCTCCTGGCCTTAAAAGAAGATACTTTAAAAGTCTTCTAGCTTTCCACCCCTGCCCCAATTTATTAAGAAGGGGGGGTAGGAGAAAGAGATGCTATCCCCCTTCCTTGCTGTAATGTAACAACATAAATCCGTTCCTTTAAAGCTTCCCCCTTTGGTCTAAAATCTTTTCCTAATGGGAAAGCCTACATAGCAATTTGAATGTATATTCAGTTTTTGAATGGGGTACAGCGGAGTCAGCCAGAGGGTGATGATGACATACTTGGAAGTTACAGCAGAATCTAAAGTGAACTCACAAACGCACATTGACCATGGGCTGCTGGGCCCCTGAATGTCCTCCATAGACAAAGAATCCTCCCTGTCACTTGTGTGTGGCCAGCATCAGTGCAAGTAGGAATGGATGCTGGACTTTGCATTTTGTTAGGACAGACAGGAGTTGGGTCTGGACATTGCCTGCAGTCCATGGTGCTCTATGTTACTGAGCAGCTTCTGGAAAAATTTGTGCTTTCCCTGCAGACCCTACTTTCCTGTTCTTGAGCTAAAGGAAATAATTGAGACCAAGAGAGCCTCAGAATAGCCCAGTCTACAGACCAGGACTTCAACAAACCTTCTTCTTACCTACTCACCAGCCCCTCAGCTTCTGTCTCATTCTCACACCATGACCAGTTCTCAGCATACTGGGACCGTAAGAGATACCTAACCAGTAGCTTCTCCTTCCCTTGTCTTTGCATGGATTTAGCAAGTACATGCTGTGCCTGGCATTGATCTAGGACTGAAGAGAAGAAAGATGAATCACAGAGTCTCTATCTTCAGTGTAGAAGATAAACAAGTGAAAAGGCACAAGAAATGAGAGGCAACAACCCCAGCTTTACTCTAACTTCAACGGCTCAGCATATGCAAAGGTCCACTCCAACAGTTTCTTCTTCAATTTGGATCTTATAAAGAGTAGTACAAGTTAAATCCAATAGATATAAGACCCAGTGAATAAATCCCATAGGTATAACGCCTTTTATTCCCCTCTACATTTAATGATTTTCATTAACACCTTAACAATGTCAAGGTTTTGAGACAAATTTTTGCTAATTTCTGTAATGCAATGCAAAAAAGCAAGGAAGTTATATCCTGATCACTGCTCAAATACTGTTGTACCAAAATGCTGATACTGCTAGACTTGGTAAAAACACTGCAGAGAAAACTTCGGCATAATAGGTCACAGTGTTACCTGGAATGCTCCTAGAGGAAAGTATGGGTTTAGGCCTTGAAATTCAGTTTAATGGTAAAGTACGTGTAGAATCAATGTGCTCAAAGTACACGAGATCAGAAAATCTGTGTGGCTTAATATCATGTCTTGTTCTTCTATGATTATTTTGAAATCTGATTATTCTAGAGTATTTTATTTTCAAAATGATGCATGTTATCAAATGAGTACTAACTCTGGATAAATATAAAAAGTATTTTGGTGTACATAGTAGCATTAGAGTTAAAAAAAATGAAAATGCCCAAGTATAATAAATGAAGAGAATTATCATGGCCAGGTGTGGTGGCTCACACCTGAAATCTTAGCACTCTGGGAGGCTGAGGCAGGTGGATCGCCGGAGCTCAGAAGTACGAGACCAGCTTGAGCAAGAGTGAGACCTCGTCTCTACTAAAAATAGAAAATTTAGCCAGGCATTGTGGCCACAGCCTGTAGTCCCAGCTACTTGGAAGGTTGAGGCAAAGGAAGATCGCTTGAGTCCAAGACATTGAGGTGGTTGTGAGCCATGATGCCATGACACTTTATCCAGGATGACAGAGTGAGACTCAATATAAAAATAAATAAATAAAATTTAAGAGAATTATCAGCATCAGGGCAAACATTGGAAACCAAAGCCAGAATGGCTCCCAGGCTTACACATTTTGAAGCCGCAGAAGCTTGAAACAGGGATGTGCTAGAAAAATTAAATAAACTTAGATAATTAACAATCCTATAATAAAGAATAAACATGTTTTTCAAATACAAAGATACCACTTTTTAAAAAATGACCACAGAGTAAGCTACACGTAAAGCTTCAGCCAATTTTAAAGAATCAACACTATGCTGATTACATATTTTCTCACAATGAAATAAAGTAGAAATAGACAATTAAATGGTAATCTAAACTGTATAAATTAGGAAACAGAAAAAAGATACTTTGAATTATTCCATGGTCTAAGGAAGAAATTGTAAAGGACATTACATAATGTCCAGTTCTAAACAGTGACATAAGTAACATCAAAAAATTGTGACTTGCACCTAGAGCAATATATAGAGAACAATGCCAGCATTAAGATCGGGTCATAATAAGATGGAGAAATAGTGTAACATTTGGAATAATCAACTCAAAAAGATTAAAAAAAAAAACAAAAACAACAAAAAAAAAACACTCCATTTCATCATTCCACTTTTTTATCACCCCACTTCAGAAAATAGAAAGAAAACAATGAAGAAATGAGTAGAACTTAAAGTAACACAAAATAACAAAAATGAGATAATAGAAGTGATACACAAAGCTGAAAGCTGGATCTGGAAAAAGACTGAAAAATACATGAACATCTGAAGGCTGAAGATATAGAACTGAAATACGCACAAGGTCCCAAATGGAAAAATACCACCCAAAATATCAAATGAACATAGGCTAAATCAATAAATACCAATGTATTTCAATAAATTTGAAAATAGATGAAATGGAATAGTTTTAGAAGAATGTAAATAAAAAATTGAATGAAGGAACAGAATTGTGAACGGCTATTTTTAATGACTATTTTCAAAAATTCTATTTCTTATCCAGTGTGCCTGTGTCTGTGTGTGCCTCTGTGTGTGTCTGTGTGTCTCTATGTGTGTGTGTCTGTGGGTGTTTCTCTGTGTTTGTCTATGTGTCTGTCTGTGTGCCTGTGTGTATCTATGTGTGTCTGTGGGTCTGTGTGTGCCTGTGTGTGACTGTGTGTCTCTGTGTGTCTGTGTGTCTCTGTGTGTGTCTGTGGGTGTATCTGAGTGTGCCTGTGTGGGGGTGTCTGTGGGTGTTTCTCTGTGTCTGTGTGGATATATCTGTGTGTCTATGTGTGTGCCTGTTTGTGTCTGTGTGTATGTCTGTGTGTCTGTGTGTGTGCCTATGTGTTTCTATGTGTCTCTGTGTGTGTCTGTGGGTGTGTCTGTGTGTGTCTGTGTGTGTGCCTGTGAGTGTGTCTGTGTGTGTCTGTCTATGTGTGTGCCTGTGGGTGTGTCTGCGTGTGTCTGTGTGTGTGCCTGTGTGTGTCTGTGTGATTCTGTGTGTGCCTGTGTCTGTGGGTGTGTCTGAGGGTGTGTCTGTGTGTTTGTGGGTGTCTGTGAGTGTGTCTTTGTGTTGGTGGGTGTGTCTGTGAGTGCCTGTGTGTGCCTGTGCATGTCTGTGTATCTGTGGGTGTGTATCTGTGTGTCTGTGGGGTGTCTCTGTATGTGTCCTTGTGTGTGCTTATGTGTGCCTGTGTGTCTGTGGGTGTGTCTCTTTGTGTGACTGTGTGTGTGCCTGTGTGTGTCTGTGGGTGTGCCTGTGTATGTGTCTGTGTAGGTATCTGTGTTGGTGTGTGTGGGTATTTCTCTGTGTGTGTTTGTGGGTGTATCTGTGTGTGTCTGTGTGTGTGTTTGTGAGTATGTCTGTGAGTGTGTGTCTGTGTTTGTGTCTGTGGGTGTATCTGTGAGTGTGTTTGTGTGTGCCTGTGTGTGTCTGTGTGTGGATGTCTGTGGGTGTTTCTCTGTGTCTGAGTGTATGTCTGTGTGGATGTGTCTGTGTGTGTCTATGTGTGTGTGCCTGTGGGTGTGTCTGTGTGTGTCTGTGTGTGTCTGTGTGTGCCTGTGTGTGTATGTGTCTGTGTAGGTATCTGTGTGGGTGTGTGTGGGTATTTCTCTGTGTATGTTTGTGGGTGTATCTGTGTGTCTCTGTATGTGTGTTTGTGAGTATGTGTGTAGTGTGTGTTTGTGTTTGTGTCTGTGGGTGTATCTGTGAGTGTGTCTGTGTGTGTCTGTGGGTGTGTGTGAGTGTGTCTGTGGGTGTATCTGTGTGTCTAGATGTGTCTGTGAGTGTTTGTGAGTGTGTGTCTGTGTTTGTGTCTGTGGGTGTATCTGTGAATGTGTCTGTGTGTGTCTGTGAATGTGTCTGTGGATGTGTCTGTGAGTGTGTATCTGTGTGTGTGCCTGTGTGTGTCTCTGTGTGTGTCTGTGTGTGCCTGTGTGTGTGTTTGTATGTGCATACACACACTCATACACATCAACACGCAGGAAAATAAGCCACTACATTCAAGAGATGTTTGGTTGAATAACAATAAAGGAAATTGCTTCAAGAGTAGAAAAATAAGAAAATTGCCCACCTTATATTATAAGCTCTTTTAATGGGTGTCAGAACAGGCTAGACCTATAAATAAAATGGGGAGTTTCATTATAACATAATGATTTTCTTAGTGCATAGGTGGAAATATTAACAAATGTCATCAATAAAATTAGCAAGTGAAATTCAGCAGTGAATTAAAATAAAATATTATGACCAAATTCC
Organism: Loris lydekkerianus; assembly: GCA_963574355.1. Classification (NCBI taxonomy): domain Eukaryota; kingdom Metazoa; phylum Chordata; class Mammalia; order Primates; family Lorisidae; genus Loris; species Loris lydekkerianus. The sequence goes on along the minus strand of CAUYPK010051346.1, from coordinate 46,238 downwards.
ATTCATAATAGAAGTCAGAAGAATTATACAATACCAGAAAACATCAATATAATTCACTCCATTTAGATTTAAGGAAAATAAATATGATGATCACAGAAGAATAGGATGGAATGATACAGAAAATTTTAGTTGACATGGGTATCCATGTATAGAAGAACTAATTTGGTCTTCTAGGTATCTCACACCATATGCAAAAATTAACTCACAGCGCTGCAGAGACCTAAATGTAAGAGCTAAACCCATCCAACTTTAGAAGAATATAGAGGAGTAGATTCTGATAAGTAATGATAGCTTAGTTATGATAGTCAAAGCCAAAATGATAAAAGATAAAGTGTGACTTAATAAAAATTAAACCCATCTATGCTTCAAACAATGCTATCATAAAACTAGAAAGACAGCCCACTGAATGGGAGAACTATTTGCAAATCGTATGCACAATAAGATAAACTGTATCCAGAATATATTTTAAAAATAAACTCTTATAATTCAAGAACTGAAAACCAAAACAATCCAATTTAATATAAAAATGGGGAAATAATTTAAGCACACATTTCTCTAAAGAATATAAAGAACTCTAATAAGCAGGTGAAAAGGTATTAAATGCCTTCAGTCATTAGGGAAGTATATATCAAAACCAGAGTAAGATATGGAAAAATTGAAACCCTCCTATGTTGTTGGTGGGAATTTAAAATGGTGCTACCGTTTAGGAAACAGTTTGGCTACTCCTCCAAATGTTAAATGAAGGGTTACTGTATGACGTACAAGTTTTGCCCCTAGCTCTGTACCTGAGGGAAATGAAAACATAGCCACACAAAAACTTATACACAAACGTTTCTAGCAGCCTTCCTCATAGTAGCCAAAATGTGAAAATAACCCAAGGTCCATGAGTGAATGCATGGATGTACAACAGGTAGCAGCATGTCTGTACAATGGGATTGACTTGGCAATAACAGAAATGCCCCTGATTCAACATGAATGAACTTCAAAAACCACAGGATATTATGCTAAGTGAAAGAAGACAGCGATAAAGTGTCACACATTATATGATATAATTTGTATGAAATGTCCAGAACAGGTAAATGTATAGAAACTGAAAGTAGATTAGTGCTTGCCTTGGGTAAGCTGGGTAGGAATTGTGTGAGAGGGAGAGAAAAAGTAGGCAGTGGAAAGTGTTTCTTTATAGATAGGTTACTTTGAGAGTGTTAAAAGTAAAATTAGATCATGTGGTGCTTACACTCCTCTGAAAATATATTAAAAATTAATAAAAAGCACTTTAAATGAGTGAACTGTAAGGTACGCAAATTATATCACAATAAAGTTGTTAATTTTTACAATTATGATCTTTTGGGGAAATTTGTTTTATGAACATAGTACACATTTATTATTTGACTAAAATATGCTGAAAATGACCATCAATGACAATTGTATGTGACCTAACTGCTGCTTTCTTTGTTACAATAATAAATTTACTTCAATAAAAAAGAACACAGAATACATATGTAAAATTTAATAGGCACTTATGATTTTTAATAGTCTCAGTAAAGTAGAATTGAAATAAAAATCCCTTAGCCACATAACATAGATTTTGCATAAATCTGACTTAACTTGGAAAATGTCCCATGTGATAATGAGAAGAATATATATTCTGTTGATTGTTACTTTTCACTTTTTTTGTAGGAGCTATTAGTTTTTACTTGGGTGCCTATCAGCCATTCTTGTCAGTATTTAGAACTCTTTTGAGCATTTCCTGTAGGGCAGATGTAGTGGTGACAAATTCCCTTAAAATATGTCCTTGTCTATGAAAGATTTTGTATTTATCCTCATATACATAATGTAATTTTTCAGGATACAAAGTCTTGTCTGACTGTTATTCTGTTTAAGAACCCTAAATATAAATGAGACCCCAGTCCCTTTGGCTTGAAAGGATTCTGCTGACAGGTCTGCTGTTAGTTTCATGGGTACTCCTTTGTAAGTTACTTGATGCTTACGTTGGATTTTCTCCTTCACTTTGACTTTGGCCAGACCAGTGACTACACACTTTGATAATTTCCTATTTGTAATAAAACTTCCAGGAATTCTTTCACTTTTTTATGAATCTGGATATCTAAATCTCTAGCAAGGACAGGGAAGTTTCCCTCCAATCTTCCCTCAAATAGATTCTCTATGCATTTTGCTTTTTCTTCTTCTCCCTCAGGAATGCCTATAATTGTTTTGTTTGCTGATTTGACACAATTCAATATTTCTCAGAGACTTTCCTTGTTTGTCTTGATTCTTTTTCACTTCATTTCTTGAATACCTGGGATAATTTGAAAGTCTTTTCTTTAGGAACTCTGAAACTCACTCTAAGACTCTCTTTTGCTTAGTCTAGTCTGCTGTTAAAACTTCCTGCTGTCTTTTGAAATTCTCTAAAATAATTTTTTTCATTTCCAAGATGTCTGTTATGCTTTATTTTTTAATAAAACATTTATCATTTCCTTTCTTTCTTTCTTTCTTTCTTTCTTTCTTTCTTTCTTTTTTTTTTTTTTTACTAAATCATAGCTGTGTACATTAATGCAATCACGGGGCACCATACACAAATTTTATAGACTGTTTGACACATTTTCACCACACTGGTTAACATAGACTTCTGACATTTTCTTAGTTATTGTGTTAAGACAATTATATTCTACATTTACTAAGTTTCACATGTACCCTTGTAAGATGCACCGCGGGTATAATCTCACCTATCACCCTCCCTCCGTCCATCCTCCCCCCTCCCTCCCGTCTTTGAGGAGAGGAGTGAAGAAAAGAATTACGAGAGACTGTAAAGGTGTGATTAATTAAAGCTTTTCTAACAGAACCTCTGTTTCTTTTTATAGAGACTCTCAGGTTCTAGAATTGAGACTTTAGAAATCAGTTCATCTAGAAGGCCCTTGACCCTGTAATCACTACGTAACAGAGAGACCAGGGGCAGGTTCCACAGCTGCCAAATGTATTTGAAAACCAGGCCCCGGGTCTGTGTATCCAGATGATAGAGAGTGCTCGGGGGATTCTATAGCCAGGCAGGAGAACACTCATCTAATATGGAAGCACATCCCAAGAGCCTTCTCAGGGAATAGTTGGTAAGCACTAACCCTCCTACAAAGCCCCAGAGGCTTCCATGCAGGGAGGCAGAGAAACAGGGTGCAGGAGCTGGAGGAATCCTGCTGATATGCTGCAGACCTCTGCTCTGTCACGCGCTCAGACCACCTCCCTGAGTGACCTCCAGGAAGTGACACCCACCTCCCCAGGCCACAACTGTCCCCTCTGTAAAATGAGGGGTTAGAATGGAAGACCTTTACTGTTCTTTCCCCCTGCACATTTTATAACTCTAAGTAATGTTTCTTTTTTTCCCCTTTAATCTCATTTCCCCCCTTTCCTCAGTTCCATTTTCTACACCTCACTGAATAGGGCCCTGCATATAATATTAAAAACCAATACCTTCCAGGTTGGCCAGTCTGGGGGCTCCAGCAAAGTCACATTAGTAGTGAATCTACCTCTCACTAGCAAAAGTCCAGTCTCTGCCGCAACCCTACCCAATTTCATTTCTGGGCTTACGACTTCCCCAGATGCATCTCTGAAGTGCTCCTGAGCCAGTTTGCTGGGAGCCATCCTCACTGCCCTGTGCATTTCTTACTGCAAGAGCTTCCTTCTTTCTGGCACTCCATTCTCACAGCGACCAAGGAAGCTTCACAGTTTGCACTGTGGCCAGCGCTAACCATGAAAGCAGCCACGTCCAGGCTGGATGCTGTTTGCTGTACAGCTCAGACCGTCCTCTGGGGGCAGGCGTGTGCAAACATGGAGCCAGATTCCAGGCGAAGCGGCCAAAACATCTCTGGCCTCCTCTGGGTTCTCCCCTGGTCTGGGCTCTCAGACAGTATTCCTTATGTCCCCAGATCACCAGGCCCACCCTGGAGATAGCTCCTTCATCTTCTAACCTCCTCTTCCCCACTGAAGGTCAAAGCTAATCAGAAATGAGTGGGGGGGTGATGGGAGAAAAGCAGAATTTCCCTCCCCTCTCTCCTTCCATGTGCATCTACAGGCCGGGTTATGAACAAGATATGTTTCTGAGAATGTCTTTAGGTCATACTTGTATGTAACTCAGATCCCTGATGAGCAGCACATATACCGTAATAATAATAATAACAATACTATAATGGCTCCCATGTGGCACTAGGAATATAGGCAACGCTGTAACAATACTAACCAGACCCCTGTCTGTATAATAAGATGCAGAAACTATTGTGGGGCTTCTTTTAATCCAACCAAACAAAACATAAAAACAAACTGATGCAAAAAGTTGAGGTAGGAGACAGAGAAATTTCAAACCAGAATGTTAAAGGTCGACACTCACCTAACATTGCATCAGTGTCTTGCTTATGGAAGGAGCATTTTCAAGACAAGGTGATGATGGGGACGGTGCTGGAGAATTCAGATTCAACTCTGTTGCCAGCAGAGGGGAGCTGACCACTGAGGTTGGTTTCTTGAAAAAGGTATCTAGGCACAGCCTTTTTCCTATTCTTTTTTTCTTTTTTTTTTTTTTTGTCATAAATGGTCTGTAGCCACTGATGTTCTCCCTAACTGCACACTAAACCTTTGTAAACTGCTCCATGTCAGGACCTTGCTCCCCTGGCTTAGCAGATCTGGCTTCAGTCAGACCAAAGGCTTCAGCTCATCCTTTTGTTGTAAACTTTCTGGGCTCTGGATCTTCTGGTTCTTCATGTTCTTATGTGTCTATCAGCAGCGTCTCTGTCCATGGGACTCTTTGCCAACATGAAGATACTGTGCCCATGAACGGCGCGTGCCACGTGGGTTTGTTTACATGCACAGAAGCAACTTGTTCCCAAATGATTCATTTAATCATTTAATTATAAATTATCCTTATGGGGAGCCTTAGGACCCTGTCGATTAGTATGACACTCTATAAGCCATGCTGTCTGTAGCCCAGGGACTGCCTGTACACTGTATCTATACATTAGATACATCTATTTGTGGGTCACTATGAAAGTTTCAAGACAGACTGTGGTATAGTCCATTATTTCACCTCCAAGCAGCACAGTCAGTTGACAGTGTCCTTTTTGATTTGCCCCTGCAGGTTTCAACTAGGTCAGCTTGCCGGTGTCACTTGGAGGGCTACATTTGTCTTCATCTGTGAGGGTTTTTTAATTCGTGTATATCTCAAAACTTTCATAATGCCATGTACATACACACACAAGTGCACTAAGATATGCACATAGTATATAGATAGATATATGGTGTGTAGATAAGTATAATATATAAAAACAATATGTATATTTATTTATTTATAATGGAGACAGGGAGCTCCATCTCACCAGTTCCACAAAAAGCCACTTCAACTCCCAACCTGCTGTGGTCAGCATTCCCTGTGTCTTCCTCCATCCTTTCTAAGGAAGACAGATCTCTCATAATTTGGAAGCATAACCATTATTTATCAAGTGTTCCTAAAAAGAAAATTTTTTTAATCCAGTAATTTTGTCTGAAGGAAATATAAATGCAGACATAGATGGTCATCATGATGTTTTAAAAAAGAGGAGAAACTTTAACTCCAATAAGAATATCCACAAAACGGAATGTTATAAACTCCTTTAAAATAACATTCTAGTCATTTTTAAAATAATATTTAATGAAGTGGGAAAATCTTCATAAAGTAACATGATAAAATGCTTAAGGTATGTAATAGCATTCCAATTTAATAATTCAAAACAAAATCATACCAAAAAGACTGGAAGTAACTGTGTCAGCCTACAAATAGTGTTGGTTGTTTTTAGGTGGAAAATTAAAAGTTTTATTCTTTTTTTTTTTTTTTTTGGCTGGGGCTGGGTTTGAACCTGCCACGTCTGGCATATGGGGCCGGTGCCCTACTCCTTTGAGCCACAGACACCACCCTAAAAGCTATTCTTATTTGTGTTCTTTCTCCCCCTCTTAATTCTCTAAAATAAATATCTAATCATTTTATTATTAGCAAATAAAGATCACTTTTTTTCCTTTTTTAATATGTTCATCTCAGAGCTGCTAACATGTATCCCTAAAAAGAACAAAGGCATGCTGAGTAAACCAAGAGCTTTTCTGCCAAGCTCCTGGTGAAGACCACACCATGGCTCTCCCGAACCCCCTAGCAGCCATTTGTGGATCACATACAGATCAACACAATTCAGGATGACAACCCAGGTCTTACTTACATTCCTTACCTTCACCTATTTACTCTTCTCGTCATGTCTGGAAGAAAAGTACCATCATTAGGATTCATCAACAGACACTGTTGGGGAGAACGTCATCATGGTTATAAGCTATAGAGCTGGGGATGGAATTTCCATATTTTCACCCCATCACTAGGCTGTTGGCCTCTTCAGAGTTCCCCCCAAGAGAAAGCAGTTTAAATTATAATCAAGAGGTGCCTCAAAGGTTAATTCCATCATCAAAGAGTAGGCAGTAGGCAGAAAAAGAACAGTGACCAGAGAAAACCCAAGTCACAAGAGAAGAAGGAAGGGGCCAATTCCCTCCATGTCTCCTTCTGGATCCCACAAGGTTCATGTCGTAAGGGCAGGCTCTATGTGCTGCCCTTGAGCGATGCTCTGCCTCCTTCTCTCATAGCTCAAAGAAACTGGGAGAGCTGGACAATCGCCTCCAGTCCCACATAAACAGCAAGAACTAAAATTGGGAGTTCCTCTCCTGGAATCCTAAATTCAAAGCCCCAAGCCAAATCACCCAGGATAGAACAGGAACAAAAGGAGCCCCTTTGCCAGTGCCAGCTGGAGAAGGCCCCCGAGTCCAAGGAGCTCCATTTCTCCAGCTAAATTCTTCTCCAATCAAGACATCCCAGGGTTCCCCGCAGTTCACATTGACAGAAGCACAATTCTCTCCTTTCCAGACAGCCAGGGTTAATTTATTTCTCTTTCTTTCTCCCTCCACCCCCCCCCCCCCATGTTTTGAAGTCTTTCCAGACTGATGGACTAAAGTGGAAATTACAATTCAATCGGCAATGTCCAAAACAGATGCCACATAATCACAATCATATTAATAAAGCTGGCAATGGTGAGTATAAAGAACTTAAGGGGGAGGGAAACTAACCACTTCCAGAACGTGCCTAACGGATGGAGTGATCCTGCTCAGAAAGAGGTTTCCCTGAGAAATTTGAAGTTGGCTTTCCCTATCTAAACTCCAAAAAAATCCTTTACTTTTTTAATCTAATTTTTTTATTTTTTATTTTTTATGATTTCAATGAAGGGAGAGAAGTGGAGGAACATTTGCTCGAATGTTTTTGGTCTCCACAACGCTCAAGGTCTCGTGCATGTGTGGGTTCCCAGCTGTGCATGACATAAGCCATTGAAAACTGGCACATCTTTCCATTAGCAAGTACAGCACAGCCACAAGTTTGGCAGGCAGTTCATGTTGCCAGATGCCTTCACTGTTTCTTAAACTATGTATTCAAGGCACTCCACTTTTTTTTTTTTTTTTTCACTTGCTGGAAATACTTTCAAAGAAGAACACAATGTTTTGGGTTGCCTGGCCAAAGTTTAGCTGTACTTTTGCATCTTTGCCAAACTTCCTGTTTTTAGCAAAACAATTTATTATCTTGCTGATTCTTTAGACCCAAAAGGATTTGCAGGCACAAATAACTACTTGGTTTCCACGTCTTTTCAGAGAAGAAACTTATTCCCTTTCTCATAATTATCCTGGAAATGCTAGAATAGAAACATATTTAACCTTTGGGAGTGCTACCAAGGTGTAGAAAAGGTTTTAATTATTCAAAACTTCTACAGTCTGAACTTTAAAGAACTGACAATTATTTCTTGTGCACAAGAAAAATAATTCTTTTCAGGTGGTTTGGCAAGATCACAGACCTGCCGCATGTGGCAGCGTAGAACGAGTTTAGAGTGAAGTTGGAGTCCAAGGTTAGAATAAAGAAATTTGGTTAATCAGCAGCAATCAAAGAAAGCATTCAACCAGACACTTCACGCATAGTTCATCTCTGAATACTAAGCCACACAGTCATCCTTTTGAGTTCACCAGAAAACAAAACAAAAACAAAACACCAAGAGCCTTTCCCATCTCCACCAATAAGTCACGAGCCTGTCTACCAAGCAATAAATAGATTAAGAAGAGATTTTAATTCTCAACTACATTGGGTTGAGCTAGCCACACATAGTCTCAGTTTCCTTCCACCCAAATGCCCTCGCTGTAAACAGAACAGATGCTGTCTATAGCAGCACACTTGCGGAGACACATGGAGATAAGCTTTTCCAGCAACGATCTGCTGCCAGCAGAGCAATATCGGCAATGCATGTTCAGTCTTCAGCAGAATACATTTCTAGGGTGGAAAGTTCTTCCACGTAGATAGATGGACCCAACCACAATTTTTCCAGGCTTTTCAAAAATTAACTTCACACCACCTGCAAAGGCTAAGGAGCTGATTGTGTTGATTTCCTGTGTGTTCCTGCTCCAAAGATCTTAGAATTCCTTGACGGTGACTTAGAAACCACTATAAAAATAATGACTCCTCAAAAAAGAATAAGTCAAAGGGTAAGATGCTTTAGAGGAAATGGTTAATATTAATGAGAGACTGCAGTGCAGTCTGACAATAGATCAGCATCAGCACTTAGGGAAAAATGCATCTGACTTAAGCAAGAGAGGGCTGATTTCTGTCTTTCTATTTGTGAACTATTCTCTCACAGGAAAGCAAAGAAAGACAGTTATCTATTACATGCCTTGGAAAGACAGTGTCCAATAAACACAGATTGTTCGATCAGTTGATAGAGCATAGATAGATAGGAAGTTAGGGGTGTGTGTGGACGTGTGCTGTTATCGTGTCCTAATTTCTTTGCCCCTTTTTCTTCTTCTTTTTTTAAAGATTGCTTCTCTGATGATTCTCTTGAGTAAAAACTGGCCAAGAAAAGAAGCAATTTGACAGGACAGAGCACATGTGTAGAGAAGAGAATTAAAAGAGAAAGCTTTCATAAAGAATTACCCCACTCAATTCATGCTTTCTTGGGCAGTGCAGCTAAGTATATGGCTGCAGGAGGTGGCCCGAGATTCCTTGTAAACTCTTCAAATAGGTGAGACCGTGCCTTTTGTAATTAACTTTAGGGCATGTTACTTTAAAAAGTTATTTTTAACATTTAAACATAAATAATATCAGATCTAAATATAGGATCAAAGAAACAGTGTTTCCATTTGGAGTTGCCAAAGCACAGAAGCATGGCTGGAAAGTGCAAGTTCCCTTTGAAGGGGATGCGGCTATCAATATTGCTAGCCTACTGGGCAGTCTGTTAATATCTAAATAAAGTGCACGTACACACATATATTCATTGTACCCTGCCTGGTGTGAAAAGGTTTCACTCTTCCAGCTTTTAAAAACAAAACCCAAAATCCTGAAACAAGGCCCTAAGGGTTTCTTCACTAGGTTTTTTCAAAATGAGCACATTTAAAGTAATGCTTGAAGCCTGTGCTATCAGAATTTATTTCTACAAAGTTAACTCTATTTAATATCCTTGGCTCTAAGCTTAATTTGCTAAATCGTGCTGTTTTTGAAATTTATGGTAAAATTATTGTTCTCTGGGGAAATAATTACCATTCCTCTTACTTTGATGGAGTTGCTTTCCTCTGTGTGTGGACTGAAGTAAAGAGATTTAAAAAGCAGGTCTGTATTTTGAGTAGGTATCAATCAAGACGGGGTGATTCTGTTATTATATTTGAATTTAAGAGAATATATTCTGTTTAGTCGAATATCCAATTTTTCTGAATGTGAACAATAGGACATGAAATTAGAAAGAATCCTAAGAAAGCATTAAATGCATCTATTTACTTACTGCCTTGTTGAAAAAAAAAAAAAAAAAAAGATTCTAGGCAGCTTAGGAAGATATATAAAATGTGGCTACATGGGGGCGGCACCTGTGGCTTAGTGGGTAGGGTGCTGGCCCTATATAGCAAGGGCGGTGGGTTCAAACCTTGCCCCGGCCAAACTGCAACAAAAAAAAAATAGCCGGGAGTTGTGGTGGGTGCCTGTAGTCCCAGCTACTCAGGAGGCTGAGGCAAGAGAATCACCTAAGCCCAAGAGCTGGAGGTTGCTGTGAGCTGTGATGCCATGACACTCTACCAAGGGCAACAAAGTGAGACTCTGTCTCTAAAAAATAAAAAATAAATAACAAATGTGGCTACACTACATAAATTAAGAGTGGGCATACAGCAAAAAAGAAAACACTGGCATAAGAAACATAAAACAGAACCAGGAATGATATTAATGTAGGCTTGTACGTAGACATCTATAAATGAAGCACAAATTGGACTCTCAGACTTCCTAGTTTCAAGGTAAAAACAAAAAATTTCTCAAGACTATATGACTCATAAATAATTGAGGTGCTCAGAAGTTTACAACAGAAGTTCAGAACATTTTACAAATGATTTGCTGTGAAGTAGATAATGATTTCTAGTTTTCTCCGCTGAATGTTATTGTCCTGGGGAGACAGAGGTTGGCCATGCTGCATCTATTTTCCAGTAGGGAATGCATCCTGGCTTCCTTTGGGGGAGCTGCCTTTCCCCTGTTTTATGTGAAGGTCCTCTGTCTCTATATACTCCATACTCCCAACTGGCCCAATCTGCCTTTGTTCCCCTAGGATACAGATCCTGCAATAATAGGGTGAATGTGCAATAACAGGATGAGTGCCTGTGGCTGATTCCTTCCCAGTGGCTATATGCTACCAAGAAAGTAACTGGTTTGTGCATGGTTCTCTTATCTTTTCATAAGATTTTTTTTTTTTAGCCATCTAGTAGGTTTCTTTTTTGCTTAAGTTAGGTTCTGTTGCTGACAACCACACAATCCTAAATGAAACATATGTGGTCCAGGCTACTTACATGCAGATGGATTAAATGATATGTCTGGAGACTTCAGGGAATTTTAGGTAAAGGAAAGGATGGAACCCTGAGACTTTAATCCCCAGTTTTCAGCCATTTTAGTTGTATTCATTACAAAATTGATATAATGTAGACATAGTTATTGGTGAAGAGCATTTTTGTCCACAGCAATAATCTCTGCCAAATGATATGCATCTCTGTCTTTATCAAAATTTTTAGTATCTGCTTCTCTTTTCTGTGTAGGACACAGATGCAATTTAGGAAAATGTTTTGGGAAGTTACCAGCATACACCCACTTTCGGTGTTAGACATAAACATGGCTATTAAATATTGCAAAATCTTCTATTTGCCCTAATACATAATGCCTAACATTGCTAACACCCAACATAAGGATAATATTTTATATGTCACAGTTTTGTGGTGCTGATGGGAATTGTTTCTCCCTTTTAAACATCTGGACTGAGAAGAGAGTGGAACAAGAATTACCAGTCTCCAGGGCAGCCCAGAAGGTCCATGAGGCCATGGGGGACGTGTTCGGTGGCATCTTAGTAAATACTTCAGAAGTGATTCTCCAAAGGAGAGAATAGTTTGCTCTAATTGTTGGTGTTTGCAAATTTCTGGGATATGTATATTCCTGTCAGTGCCACTGTCAAGACAACTAACACGGTGTCTTTGAACACAGAATTAAAAAGCAATGAAAAGAAAGGGCTCTCGCAAGCTGGTTTGCACTAACTCCAGCCCCTCCTGGGAAGCATTCTTCCTGACCTTCCTCCTCTAGCTGAGCCCAAGGTAAAAGCAATATGGTCCTCTGGTGGCTTATGTTCTTAGTTTAGAAGAAGCATTTGAAACCTCCAAGGGGAGATTGGTTCCTGCAAATCCGTCAGCTAACATGGATAACAGAAGTGTCGCTTTCCTGCCATCTCAGAATCTTCTCTGGAACATCAGAGTCAAAGAAACAATTCACCAGGGATAGACTTGCTATAGGAAGGTCATCCTTTAGTTTCCAGTCAAGACACAGCAGCTGCATTTAAAGACAAAATGACCTGCTTGGTCTTTAAAAAACAAATGAATTGGATCACAAAGTATGCTAAAGTATAGATACTTAGCTGTCAGGGGAGATACCGGAATCACACAGCACACTGAAGTACAGTAGGAGGCAGGGGAACATGACGGTGCAGTCACGGGCCCTAACTCCAGCAATCTGGATTTGACGCTGGTTTGGCTTCCTACCAGGCGCATCTGCCCTCAGCAAGTAACTTGAGGTTACCTTTTTGCTTCTCTAAACAATGAAAATGGCAAAGAGGGTTCTGTGAGAACTTCGGTAACATGCTGTGAATACAGGACGTGGAGCAGTCTGCACGGGGTGAGCTGCACTGCCATTGACCTTTGATTGTCCAGGCTGCTCTTGAGAGGATTCTGTGTGTTTGGGTTTCCTTTTCTAAGATGCAGCGGCTGCCAATAGAGGGCATTCACCCCAGAATAAAGGGCTGGGAAATGCATTCTTTGCAGAAAGGCAGGCCTTGCAGGGTGCTTCCGATGGGTAAGGGGACACAATGACAGGTGCCGACGAGGCATTCCTCCACACCTCGTGGGAAAGGCCACAAGCCCAGAACAGGTGCAGTCACGGGAGCCCCAGTTGGGGACAGCCAAGAGGATGAAACTTCCATTATCAGGGTTTGGCCAAAAACCATCCAATGCAACTTGTAACTGCTTACTCATTGCAAATAACTTAGAGCTTGTCATCACCATTCCCGGCCACAGGAATGAATCCTGCCACAGAGAGCAGATCTGTTTTCTTCCTTAAAGCCCGCCGAGTGTTCTGCTTCAATTCCCTGTATGGGATGTAGAGATATTAAATACAAAAAATGACCATAAAGTGAACATTAAGGTTGAGAAATGAGGTCCAAGGATGCCAGGAAATTTGAAAGTAAGTGTTCCCCCAGCACCTCTAATTCAGCCATCTTTGAGTAATGCATCCTTTCCGATTTCTGAATCCTCAGTGGAATTCCCATTTCATACAGACTCTGGATCCTTCAACTAAGGCAGGTGAGGGTTGTTTGGGGTCCCTCCCCCTCCTTCTTACTTCCCCAGGTCATGGGAAAGTCCTTTCTAGGACCCTTCCACCAAACCCTTGACTGAGGCCAGGCATGGCAAAGCACTCTCAAGAGCCCGAGGGAGCAACTCGGCCCCAGGAAGCTGGACCAGTTCCCTTCCCGGCCCTTCCCTGAGAGCCCCTGAGCCCCAAATGTCTCCATGTGCATATCCAGGATGCATTAGTGGTCCGACACAACTGGTGTGCTTAGGCACCTCCGGGGTACATTAGTTGAAGTGGCTACAGCAGCTGGTGGCTCCTCTTCAGGCATAATTTATCTATTGCACTTTACTTAATGTGCAAAATTAAATTTATGCTGAATCCATGTGTATTACCTACTGTGCATGAATGGCATGAAATATACCATAAAGCAAATCAGCACAGAGCCATGTTCTTAATTGCTAATGGCTTTTAACACACTTCATTGTGGTCTAACCCAACTTGGAATCCATTCCACTCTGAGAATTGTGCTCATATCAAAGTGGAAAGTGCTTCTCCCCAGGACTTGCTAGAGAACTCGAGGACAAAATGAGCCAAGCTTTTAAGTCAATCTTTCCAGAACATATGTTTTTTAGATAACATATTCTGAACTTTTCACTATCGTGAATCAATACAATTTCTACAATGAGCATGAGTTTCCTGAAAAATAAGAAAATCATTGTGAAATATATATCTTTATGTAGAATATAGGAAGTAACCCAAATTTTGGTCCTAATTCTGCCACTGCCAGTCTATGGGACCAGCTCTGGGTATCTGGTTCCATAAATTAAAACATAGGAACTAAAATAATGGATTCTGCCCCTAACTAAAAAAAAATTGTATGCAACCAAGTAAAGTTGACTTTACAAATACAAATCTCTCGATGGAAGCTTAAAAAAAAAAATCTGTGCACTCACATACACTTTCACATGTCCAAATTCGCACAAGGCAGAAATTAATTCAAGTTTAAAACCTGGTTTCAAAAAGTAATTCAGCTGAGGAATTAGAAAGGAAGAGGAGTACAGGCAATGGAGAAACTTAAACGTAGTTATGCCTCCACCAACAATAATTAAAAAGCGTTTTCCATGTTTCTTATAACTTTACAGTATGCTTTGTACAACCACAGAGACCATTTCTCATGAAGAGAGAAAAATTATTTGCTTTTCAATTTACATTTGTACTGGGAAATATTCATCTGTGGAAATGTCATATTCCTCCTTTGAAAAATGATTTGTAATTTGTAACTTTTCTCACCTAGAAGACACAGGAAAACTAAGAAAACCAGTGACTACATTACTTTGTAGATATCCTATTTACATATTTTTACATAGGTGGCTATCAGTATAAAAATGTAGAAAATGTGTTCCTTTTGAAGCCCAGAATTTTTACAAAAATAAGAAAAATTTGTTAGGAATAGGCAGAGTGCTGATTTTACTTATTCTATTTCTCCTTGTTTTACTTTTCATATGAACATCAGGACACTATTCACTAAGGATTATTAATCTAACATTGTAAATGTTTTGTTCCGTTCTGGCGGTTCTTGATTTTATGTGGTTTGTGGTTGAAAAAAGAAAATGCCAACGTGAAATGTTGGCACTCAAACGTAATCATATGTACATACACGTGCACACATATGTATTTCTTCGGTCACAGTCTTAGAATGATTTGAATAAATATGCATGTAGAAATGGGTTTTTTAATACTTTTATGTTTGCATGTATAAGTTATGTTGTTTTTCTATTTAGTGTTGATTAATGTACTTCCAGAAGTCAGATGCACTAGTGACATCTGGATCATTTTCTTTTTGGGGAAAAGATATGCTAAATCAACTTCTACTCAGTGGAAAAATTAGTCAAACAACTACTAAATATAAAGCTCAGATTAAAAAAAAAAAAAAAAACAGTTGGCACCCTGGTCTGTAGGAGCATGCAATGAAGCAGCATAGATGGACATCTCCACCACTTAACTCTTGCATTGGTAAATAGTAAGTAGTAAGTCTTAGGATAGGGTTAAGAGGGGAGGAGGTGGCATGCTGGGGCTCTGGGAGGTCTGGAGGTCTGAATGAGAGCTGAGTCTTGGAAATTGAGCAAAACACTGGTTGGAAGACAAATGAGGGAGAGAGAATTGAAGAATGCAGAAGGTGGAGGTAACTGCTTAAAGAACAATCTGGAGAGATGAAAGGAAAAGTGCCCAACTGTCAAGTCCCTAAACTATACCCACAGCCTTTAACAGTAGCTGCACTGGAAGACTTAGAATGGGATTTTCAAATAAACAGGCAAAGCAGCTACATCTTCTTTTTCTAGCTACAAAGACTTATTGATATCTTCATGGTCATAAGTTTGCTCTGCTGTTACTGTTACACACAAAAAATGTTTTCCTTTCTACATCTGCCAAGGTGATACACTTTATGTCCTTACCCTCTTACCTTTGCAAAACAATGAGGTTTTTTCCTTTTTTGCCCAATTTACCTTTGTAAATTAAGATAGTTTAACTGCAAAGGTAACAAGGGACAGGGACATTGTCCACCTCATTTTAAAATTCCAGCTGTGATACTTTACTAGATATCTTTTGGAGACACTTTTTGTTTGTTTGTTTGTTTGCTTTTGCTGGGTTAACCCTTTACTATCCAAAAACAGAAATTCCTTTTCTCCCCCCAGCCAACCATAACGCAGTCTCTCTCTGCCCGCCACCTTTTAGTGTCAAGAAGCATGAATTTGAGCCACAAAATAAAGTTAAAAGATACTTTCTTTTGAGTATTTTCATGATATGGATTTTAAAAATCAAAGAGGCTTATTAAAGCTTTCCTTAAATGCTCCCACTTTCCTCTTCCCTGGGACAGAATGCTTATTTCCTGTGTTGCCCCAGGCCTGTTCTTCCCATCTCCTTCAACACCAAGGCTTTGTCAAAGGAGAGGTCAGCAGCCTCTAGCAATCTTGGGAGAGAGATAGTCTGGCAATCATTTCCCACAGTGGGGTTATCTGCTATCTGCCAGGGTTGTTTTCCTGGATGGTATCTGATCAAACTACCCTGCAGTCTCTGCAAGCATTTAGGGCTCTCTTCACTAACTTCTTTCTCTGCTTTCTATCAATCAGCCCAAACCAAGATAATATGTGATCTAAATATTTTTTAAGTGTCAACAGGGGCCATGATGATTGAGTCTACATGGAGATAAAATCTCATTTATATTCTCTAATCTAGCTCATTATCCTAGATGGTTCCACTGATTTCTGCTGTGCTGTCCCTAAGGTCAGGATCCAACAGGAACTCTAGCAAATCTGCATTCTTTCCTTCCTCTTGTTTTGGCCAAGGCACAGTATTCACTGAAATTCAAGTGATAAGTAAAGGAAATAAACTACCTTGGAATTTGGCTGTTTCTCTGAATCTCTGACCCAGCACAGGGAGCTTGAAATCTCTGATATACAAAATGCGAACTGGCTTTAAAAACTGGAAGCAATGAAATCCCACTAAATTCGCAAGAGATGATAAAGGCCCTGTGCATATTCAAATTTAAAAAAGGATGTCCACAAAGAGCATTATGCTCATACTTTCCACCCAGATTTTGGCACTGTCCTTTTATAAAATTAAGGGTTGTATTTTATTTCTTTTTCTTTTAGAAGCATGAGCCTGGCATGCCCAAATGCTGGTGTCTAAATTGAAATTATCCAGGATCTACATGACTAAAATCAATCCACCAAATTCCTTCTCTTACTAGACAATGAGGAAGGTTCAGCAGGGGTAGAAGGCCCAGTTCTTCTAAATCTGACTCGAAATAGATTTCTCTAGGCATCAATCACCTTCCTAGAAGATTCAGGATCGCCACCAGCCTTGAAACAAAACCTCTGGCTTTTCCACACAGGACCTTTCCCAAGATCCGCAAGCACATTCCTGTCTCAACCCTTCAGGACAAATCTCCACAGCCCCTTTCATCAAGTTAATTATAGAACCCAGGGACTGGAAGGGGAGCTCAAGACATCCTCTGGTCCATCCCCCCAGCTTTCTGGCACAGCCACATTTAAATCATCCCAGACAGATGGAAATCTATCCTGTTTTAAAAGACCTCCAGAGGGGGACATTCCACAAGTCCGGTCAGTCACCCACGCTGCTGTTTAACAACCCCTGTCAAGAATCCCCCTTTATCTCTCTTTTAAATCTCACATACTGCACTTTGAGT
Organism: Loris lydekkerianus; assembly: GCA_963574355.1. Classification (NCBI taxonomy): domain Eukaryota; kingdom Metazoa; phylum Chordata; class Mammalia; order Primates; family Lorisidae; genus Loris; species Loris lydekkerianus. Next base: position 29,109 of record CAUYPK010051346.1, on the reverse strand, counting down.
CCATTTCTTCTTGTTCTGTAAGTCAACCTTCACATACCTGAAGATCGTTATTAAGGCATCTCTCTACCTTCTCTGCTCTGGGCTGATCAATCCCAATTCCTTCCACTTCTCCTCATAAATCTAACTTTCTAACCTTAAATCTTCTCCGTGACTTTTCAGTGAACTTTGGTATACTCAAAGATTAATAGAACACATAGGCAGCCCTTCACGTCTGGGAGGCAGTAACTCTCCAACTCTTTGCTCTTGGGACCATTTTACAATGTTAAACAATCGAGGACCTCAGAGAGCTTTTGTTATGTGGACTATATCTGTTAATACTTTCTACATTAGAAATTAAGACTGAGAAATCTTTAAGATGCAAAATACACAAGTAGCAAGTCCATCACCCATCTATGCAATGATGTTATCGCATGATGTAGCTTTAGGAAGACTGTATACTTGCTTGTTAGTTTTTTTTTTCTGTTGCATATACTTTTGCATAAATAACTTTATTGTTTGCTAATGAAAATTAAAACTTTCCTGGGATTTTCCGACAAGGTTTCTAACAATCTTAAAATGCCTTCTCTTCAGTGGAGCCATCTTTGGAGTTAGTCTTTGCTCTCACTTTACCTTTTGTCTTAACTCCTACTTGATATTCCTCCTCTTTTGCTCCAGACCCTCAGATTTCAAAAGTAGCTTCAAGTTAAGGAAAGGTCACGTTTCTTTGGTTTAGTTCTCTGACCAACTTCCATCTCCCACTGAAAGTCACAGTCCGGGCGTGGAGCAGTCACATGCGAGAACTTCAGGGCCAAATGCAAAGTCATTGTGAACACTTCTTGCATTGGTTGGTCTTATTTAGCCCACAAGCCTGAGAATGCACAGTCCTGAAAATGGTGGCCTGTCTATGCACACATGTCATTTTTAAATAGGAGCAGGCAGTGTGAAGGGGACTGAGGCTTGATCACCAAAAATCAGCACAATGAAAACCAACGACTAGAATTCAGATTACCAGACACTTTAAAGAGGTGGGGTGCCAGTTTTCAATTCTGTTTTGAGTATTATATTACAAAAGAACTATTTTTAAAAATAAAAAAGGATTGAGGGAAAAGAAAAAAAAAATAAAAGATTATCTAAACTGTTGAATGACCCCCAGTTCGTTCCTGACAACTTCAATCACATTTTCCTCCTCCGTTCCCAGTTCTTCTGGAGTATGATCATCAGCCGTTCTCTGACCTTCAAAGAGAAACCTGGGTGAACTCATTGGAACTCCCTGTCTTTGACAGTGTGATTGTTTGAGTTTCTTGAGATGTGTTGTTGTTTTCGCTTTGAAGTGCATCTCACTGCTCTGCTGTCCAGTGACTCTGAGTTTAATGTACTCTCCTCCTTCTTATCCCCCAAGACTTGGGTTGAAGGTTTTGCCTCCTGGTCAGACAGTGACGGTGGCTTCCCCTGGGAGTCTCTGCACAGCAGCAGCCTCAGGTGGGCAGAACCTTGCTCCAGGGTTTACACATCTGTCTCCCTGCCCCACAGCACCTCCACGGTATACTTGTGAAAGAATGAAACCCAGAAGGCAAATAACACACCAGTTTTATTATAAAATAGCATACTTTGAAGACCTTCTGAAGAGTCTCAGGAGGAGACTTTTGGTCCCGGGACCACACATTGAGATCTGCTGCCGTATGGGAAGCCTGGCACAGAGGGTGCCAGGAACACGTTTTAAGGAAGAAAAAGACTGTATTCAAGTTGCAATGCTCAAGTCACGTTTGACTTCTGCAATTACAAGAGGTGCTCAAACGTGACTTGTATTCAACTTTTGTTATTATTGGTATATATCGAGTAATAATTTCAGTACAGCTTTTTCCTTTCTTAAAATGTGCATACTTTTTTTTGGCACCCTCTGTATTCTCACAGTAGACCTGGAAGCCCAGGCAGTTAGCGAGGAGTCTAGTCTAAAGATAGTCACATTAAATAGTACAACGTATACTGAATCAAAGCACTTAACTGTGAAAACATTCATTCTCTCAATCTTAGAAAAATAAGAGAGACTTATTAAGTTTCTTTAGTAACAAAAGAAGAAGAAACTGATTTTTGGGGTGGTTTCTTATAGGGAAACATGGTAGTCTCAGAAGCAGCAGAAAGGCAGAGGAGGATTGTGCCGTAACAGCGTAAGTAGATCTAACAGTCATCCTACACACAGAGCTGCTCTGCTTCTATATTGTTATTTGGACATAAATAAATAGTTTTCTGTAAAACAACAAAGCTAGTTAAATCCGCTGTTTTATCCTTGTTGTCTCAACTAAAACCAGCCCTGTCGACTCAATACTACCTAGGTCTGATACCCATTCTCAAGGACTCTATAGTAATGATGGGACACCAGGAAGGGCAAGGGTCTGTGCAGTCTTTTTTTTTTTTTTTTTCTGTTCTGTTCTAAACTAAGTTAGAGGCTCAGATGCCTTCCTTTGTCTTTATACTGTCTTCCCCAATGTTGTGCTGTTTTCTTTTGTACCTGAGAAACTACTTTTTCCCTCTACGAATTCATATTTTTAAATCCTTAGGTTAAGTCTTATTTAACTTATTGATAAAGCATTATAGATTTGCAAACAAGTATCAAGTGTTTATTATTTACTTTGTATTTGAGGTCCTGAGGGGCAGAGTAGGGACATACCATAGAGACCAAGTCTTATTTTCCTTCGCTAAGAACTTACAGTCTACTTGGAAACAAAGTAAAATAAAACTCATATAAAACAAAACACCACTGAATGTGACAGAATGTAATTAACTTCTAACCTGCACAGTACAAACTAAAGTACTGTAGGAATTGTCAGAAGGAGAATCTCTGTTAAATTGTCAAGTGCACTGTACAAATTTTAAGACATGGAATATTTCGGTTGTGGCATAGGTGAATTTTGAGTTGGAGCTTGAAATGTTCTTCTGATAACTTTTAGGATTCTTCTTACCAGCAGGCCTGGGCCTGGGTTAGGGTGTAACACCCAGGGTGTAGCCTGAGTGTAAATTATTCCCATCTCTTGCCTGCCATCCCAGACTGAAGACTGCCTCCTCTTTCCCTCTCTGACTGTCTTCTGGACAGGAAAATCCTCATGTGCAGGAATGGGAACCCTATCATATAATGCAAACTAAGCCCACAGCCACATCTCACAAAATTGCCACTTTTAATATTTCTGGGCCATGGCCAGGCGCAGTGACTCACACCTGTAATCCAAGCACTCTGGGAGGCCAAGGTGGGTGGCTAGCTTGAAATTAGGAGTTCGAGACCAGCCTGAGCAAGAGCAAGACCTGGTCTCTACTAAGAGTAGAAGAAAATAACTAGCTGGGCATTGTGGTGGGCACCTGTAGTCCAAACCACTCTGGAGACTGAGGCAAGAGGATTGCTGAAGCCCAAGAGTTTGAGGTTGCTGTGAGCTACAACAACACCACGCCACTCTTCCCAGGGTGACAAAGTAAAACTCTGTCTCAAAAAAAAAAAAAAATTTTTTTTTTTTTCTTTGACCTAGCAATAAGCCCACTGGAAGCCTGATCAGATTTTGGAGGAGATTAAAGAGGTTCTGGGGAAGAGGCCCTGAATGCAGGCTTAACGCCCCTGGGCAGGGAATTCCAGGTTCCTGGAATGGAAGATGAACCTGAAGGGAATGATGTAGGACAAGCTCCAGGTGGGCATTCCTCTTGCCTCCTTAGAATCTTCCTGAAGGGAGGAAAGCACCTGGACTTGTCTGAAGCAGGGTCTCTAACATATGGGACCCAAAGCGAGGACCCCAGATGCCCAGGCAGCTTCAAAATAAAGGAATTCCAATACAAATATTTCTTTCAAAATAAATACTACTCTTATTAGGGTTCTTTCAATGATCTTTCCACATCTTAAGTTTTATATTTTCTTCTCTATTAAAAAAAAAAAAATTGTGCTGTATTAGATTTTCAAAGCAAGACTACTATAAAATTTGTTTTACACAGATGACATTAATTCACTTTTTTTTTTGTATTTACACAGACACAAAATTTTCAGTGCACTTTCCGAGGAATTTTCAGGTGTTCCTTGATTTAAGAAAAAGATGCAGACGTGGAAAAGTAAAGCTTTGCAAGTCAAGTTAATATTTTGAACACACATTGAAGCTGAATGAAATATTCCTTTTTAAAATAAATTCTTAATTCTCATTCTAATTTTTACTGACAGTTAATCATTCTCTAAATCACCCATTACATTGTGTTTAATATTTATACATTGAATTTTCTGGATTTCTTGACAGGAAGCAAACTTCTAATCTACCTGCGTTTCTTTAAAACATCTTTTTGGGTTCATTTTACTTTGAGACATCCTGGCTTTACTCCCTGTCTTCCCTTTATCACACTGAATTAGTGAGATCTTCCTGTCCCAGGTAGAAAACAAAAACAGAAACATTCCTAGAATATAGTCATACAATATGAAACCAAGCAAAGGTATATTAGAAGAAAATGACAGGATTTTCTTTTTCACAGTGCTGACTTGTGTCCCATCCCAGCATGAACACCATTCACAAAAGTTGGAAATCAATTTGATGTACTCCTATAACTTCTCATGATTATACCATAGTCACAAGATAGAAAAAAACTTCAAAAGCCTACTTTCTATTTGAAAATGGGCAAATGACTTGGACAAACACCTTGCTGAAAAGGACATATGGATAGCAAATAATACATAAAAAAAAATTGACATCATCAGCCAGTAGAGAAATGCAGATTGTCATAACCAGGACATACACCACTACGTGACTGTTAAAATGGCTGAAATAAAAATACTGATAATAACCAATGCTGGCCTAGATGCAGAGCAACAAGATCTTTCCTACATTACTGGTAGGAATATAAGATGGCACTGTTACTTGGAAAACAGTTTCTTACACAGCTAAACATACATTTACCATCTAAACCTGCAACCACACGTTTGCATATTTCTCTATACTCAAATGCTCACAGCAAATTTATTTGAGTAGCCAAAATAAGAACAACCCAAAGACCCTCTAATGTGTGAATGGATATACCAACAGCAGTATATTTGCAGAATGGAATGATCCTTGGCAATAAAAGGAATAAGCTACTGATACAGGCAACCAATGCAGGTGGACCTCGAGGGCATGGGGCTAACTGGAAAACCAATCTCAAAGGGTGATAGACTGATTTTATTTACATTCTCAAAGTGACAAAATTATAATGATGGATCGGGTTGGGTGGGATGGAGAATACAATTTTTAAGGAGTAACAGAGGGAGAGTTTTGCAGTGCTGGCACTGTTCTAAAACCTGATTGTAGTAGCTAACAAGACTGTAAAATCTATAGCCAAAAATACAGGCATCAAACATTGTTCCACGCAAGCCTTTTCCAAAGGCAGTCATTACTTGGTGACTTGCGCTTTTACCACACATCTGCCTTTCTGCAGTCCGTTCATTGCACCCTGATTCTCAGTGCAGAGCTCTGGGGTGGGAAGGGCAGCGCCAGGACCACTCACTCACTCAGCATGTTTGCCCATCACCTGGGCAGTTGTGGCCATGAGCAGACAGAGAACTCCCAGGCTCCCAGATGGTCCGTCTGTTGCTTTTCTAACCATATCTCCTCTCAACCAGACCCCAAGCAGGGAAGTGGGAGCACAGGGTAAATCTGGCTCAGAACTATCATTGGGGAGTGAAGATAATGGTCCTGAGATCCCTAGAGTTAGCTTTTCCAGCTGGGTCCTTACATGGGTGCCATACACTGGGAAGAAACTCATGGGCTTGATTTCTCCTCTTTTCATCATAAATATATTCGTACTGCCTTTGCATTTACAAAACTTGTGACTCCTTTCTCAAGGGTAAGGACATAAACCCTTGCGGACTGAAAGACACATATTTTATCTTGATAGCTTCAATTCTTCTGGTGTTTTTCCTCCATTCCTGCCACATCTGCCAAACAAAAACCTATCAACAGACCTGGGTGGCCTCCAATAAAGGGTGCTTTCTTTTAGTCTATTTTTCAGTCTATTTAAAGTGCCCTTGTTGTTTAAAAAAAAAAAAAATTACATTCTATTAATAACAGATGCCTGGAACCTTACTTCTGTAATATGCTGTAATTAACAATGCAAATGTGAAATAAAGATCTCATTATTTATCAGATAGACAGGAGCAGGTGATTATGTACTGGGAGGTATAAAATGCATAATGAAAATGCACAGTGATAATCGTTCCAAAAGGGCTCTACTTCTGAACCACAAATAGAGTTTTTAAAGTTGAATGAGACTGGCTGCTTCTCTACTTTTATTTTCAGTCTAGCCTTGTGCATAATATTGTTTCTTCTGAATCCATCCAAGCTCAGCTTAAATAATTTAAATTTGATAGCAACTTGTTTAAACTCAAGGCCAATTGAGAAAAAGTGTTAAAAAGCCTATACAAATGATACATTTCTGTTTTTCCAAAATATTTGTGTAACTCAGGAAAATTAGACAAATTTTATTAACCATTTTTAAAAATTCTATTTGAAAGGAAAGTACTCCTGGATGGAGAGCTTGTAAATCATATTTCAGACCTAAGTAAACTTTTATAGCTGAGCTGTAAAAATAGTCATTTATTATATAAACACTGTCGAATTTTTAACTATAATCCTGCCAATGGGCAACTATAATAATCCAACAATAATTATTGTGATTATAATAAATCATCCCAAAGAGAGGCTGCTACCCTCTCCAGCTGAGCAAAAGCGCTCCCCTCAAACAGGTGTTTTACAATGTAGAGAACCTGGACTGAGAAACAGCCAAGTACCCTTCCTGCCCAGCACTCTGATGGCAAACTTTGGGACTAAATTAATCAGGGAGACTACCTTGCCCCCATCCAGACAGAATCTCAATCTGTTGCTCAGGCCAGAGTGCTTGGCTTCAGCCTAGCTCACAGCAACCTCAAACTCTTAGGTTCAAGTGATCCTCCTGCCTCAGCCTCTCTACTGGACGACAGGAGCCTGTCTTAACACCCAGCTAATTTTTTCTATTTTTAGTAAACACAGGCTGGTTTCGACTCCTTACTCAAGTGATCCTCCTTCCCCAGCCTCCCAAAGTGCTAGGATTACAGGCATGACCCACTGCACCCAGCCCAAATTTCCTTTTTGCATCCTAAAAATGCAGTTGTTCAAAGGTGATTGTGTTACTCCATAGTGGAATTATCTTCTTCTTAATTCCATAACACTATAAAGCTTTAACCCTGAAATAAGAAATTCAGTTCAGTTTTAATGTTTGCAAATGTCCTGTGGCAAGGAAGGGACTCTCTCAGACCCATATCAGCTGAAATCACAACTAAACTCCACACCTGGGCACTGCTGGATTTTAGGTTCTCCTAAAAGGATTCCTGCATGAGCCAGCTTTAGCGGGCCAGCATCTCAAGACAGCATCTCAGGCTGGCTCTGGCAGACTTTTCTGCTCCCAAGCTTCTCACTGTCTGCACCAAATTAATGGTTTTGTAATGAAGGAATGGAATGGAGACCAGCCCCTTTGGGGCACAGGCAGGCCAGTCACAAAAACCACACCAAGTCCTAGGGTAGACGCATTTCTCTTCCTAGAGAGAGAATTCTGCCACCAACCCAGAATTGTTCAGTGGTAAAGCAAACCTAATTCAGGCAAATGAGGAGGCATAGGGGAATCCTTGGTGGGTTTAGTGCCATTGTATTCTTGAGTTAGAGGTTATTTTTAAGAACTGTCAGCCTCTAATTCCAAGAATGTAACCACCTTGAACAAGTCAACTACAAGCTAGCTGTGTAGCTGTTCTAATGGAAATTTTTAGAAACAAGAAATGTGATTAATATTAGTATACCCATTGCCTTTTATGCAGTTAAATTAACTTAAAATTTTTTTAAAGTAAGTTTCTTCCCTCTTTAAATGAATGAAAAAATTGTTAAGCTAGTAAATGTTCTTTAAAAAATTTATTTTTGGCCTTCAAAAAATGTTTCTTAATGATTACAATGTGAATCTGTGACATTTACTTTTTGATATCATCACATGTTAAACTCAAAAGAAATAATGATTTTCTTACATTTATTGTTGGAAGAATGCTTATTCCTTATTCCTCACATAAAGGAATTTTCATGATTAGAGTTTTAAGTCTATGTCTTTCTCAGACCTGTGAATTAGAGACAAGTACTGAATAAGAACTGCCCAGCGCTTGCTGGTGATCTCCTGAGGGACTAACTACACGCCAAGGTGCCCACCCTTGACTTCCTCCTGCCGCAGGGGAATCCTCCCAGCACATAGGGAGCCTATGACCCCGCAAAGATGACGCTGGTACAGAAGTAACATGTTAGCAACCACAATTGCTCATGGGTCTGTGCCTCCCTCTGCAAAGCTGATGTTTTGATTTCCACCTGTCTAACTTCCAAACAGTTATGCACCAAACTGGAACGGGAACAAAAAGGGGAAAATCATTTTTTACCTCTTTTGATGGTAACATATATCAAGTGTTGCACAAATTGTGGACTAGGGGGAACCCCACTCTGTGTCTATTTTCCAGGTAAAAACCTTTAAAGAGAGGTTTTATGATATTTGAAGTCCTACCTCCTATACAGCAAGAAATAAATCAAAACTCTCTGGCCATTTACAAATCCAGGCATTTTGTAGACTGAGGAAAGTGATCAAGAGCTAACAGGATTGAGGGTTTGATAGATTTGACGGCATCCTTCCTATAGAATCCCCATAGGTGGCCCTGCTCATCACTCCTACATCTCCTTGCCCACCATGTGCACTTCCCACCAGGTCACACAAACCAGGCCCCTCACCAGCTGTTTTTCTGAGCCTGAAGTCCATTTTCTGTCAGAATACTAAGATGTACAGGTTTTGTTTCTAACTTCTTAAAAATGGGTGCTATTCCATCCTTGGATATTTTCAAAAGTAACTAAAATCACAGGCTTATCCCCAAAGAGCCTGTCTGCAGGGCTAGTTACCGATCTTGTGGGGCCCAGTGCAAAATGAAAATGCAGGGAATAATTTAAAAATTAAGAATGCCAAGCTGGTGATAGAAATGCATTAGAAGCATAGGGCTTGTGCAACTTCATATGTCAGATGCCCTTGAGACTAGCCCAAGCCTCTGGAGATCTTTGGTGGGATGAGCCACCTATTAAGTGGGTACAGTATTATTTTTAAGCATTTGTAAAATGTTGGAAAATCAGAATTCACAAACATCTATCACCTTTCCTTTCAACATTTTTGGCACCTATCTATTTAGAAGCAGGCGTTGTCTTTAGACTCTCACACGTGGTTAAGCTAAAGCACAAAGGGATTAGGTAACCTCCCGATGCTAGATCCTTCAACTCCAGGGGGGGAAACCCAGAAGTAGGGATCACAACTTCCAGTTGCCACCAAAACTTCCTGTATAGCGCTGTGGCTCTATTTAGTAAACCCTGGTACTTATGCTTATTCCTTATTCCTCACATAAAGGAATTTTCATGATTAGAGTATTAAGTCTATGTCTTTCTCAGACCTGTGAATTAGAGACAAGTAACTGAATAAGAACTGCCCAGCCCTTGCTGGTGATCTCCTGAGGGGCTAACTACACGCCATACGTGCATAAATAAATTTTCTCAGTGTCAGTCCTGCTTCATCTTTGGCACCATAATCACATGGTGATAATATTAAGGGCAATCAAGATACATAGCTTAACACAATGGGATTCACCAATGACCCTGTCAAATACTCTGCTATACCTTGGACAACAACGGCATTAATATTGATATAAAGTAAAGCCTCAAATCAGCAAGGGAAAAAAATAACCCCATTAAAAAGTGGACAAAAGACATGACAGATTTTTTTAAAGAAGATAAACAAATGGCCCAAAAACATATAAATAAAATTCTCAACATCACCAGGGAAGTGCAAATTAAAACCACAATGAGACACCACCTCACCCTTGCCAGAATGACTGAGTCAAAACAAGACATGCTGGTGTAAACATGGTGAAAAGAGAACATTTATACATTGTTGGTAGGAATGTAAATTAGAACAACCTCTATGGACAACAATATGGAGATTCCTCAGAGGATTAAAAGTAGACCTATCTGCAATCTCATTACTGGGTACCTGCCCCAAGGAAAAGAAATAATCATATTAAAAACACAGTTGCACCTGAGTGTTTATCACAGCATAATTCACAACTGCAAAGATATGAAATTAGCTTAAGTGCCCGTCAGCTGAGGAGTAGATAAAGAATGTGTGGTATATATACACCATGGAATAATAGTCATCCATGAAAAAGAATAAAATAATGTCTTTGCGGCAACTTAGATGAAACTGGAGACTAGTATCCCAAGTGAAGTGTTTCATGGAAGGAAAAATAGATACCACATGTTCTCACTTATAAGTGGGAAGTAAAGTATAAATGGCCCTACAAAGTGGTATTAAGGACACTGGAAATCATTTACAAATGTACTTGGTGAGAGCCTGACCTAAGGATTTCATTTGCAATTTCACTTTTCGTGAGGTATTTCTATTTCTCTGACTTAGTTTTTCTTTCCATTTCTGCACATACGCACACATACTAACACATTCCGGCCTCTCTTAAAGTGAGCAGCTAAGCAGAAAACATTATTCTGTATTAAGCCAGTGGTTTTCCTGTCTTTGCACCTAGTTGTCAACTAACATGTTTAAACTACCTACAGCCTTAAATTAAGAATGAGGAAAGCAGTAATTTGAGGGTAACTCATTCTAACCTTGTTCTGTTTGAATCTCTCTTTCCATGGTAGTAAATACAGTTTTCCCGATTGAAAAGCAATTATGAAGTTTTCCATGGGTGCAGGTGTATGAGGTTTAGGTGCACAAATGCAAAGGTTTGCACAGGTGCAAACCAAAGATTGCGACGGAGCAAAGACACTCACACCCATACTCCCGGCAGCCATTTCCACAGGTGTGTATTTTAAGGTGTATCACTGCTCATGGATGAAGATGGGGGATGGGTACGTGGAGATTCCTTATCTTACCTCTCTATTTTTGTATATGTTTGAAATTTTCCATGATAACAATCACATTTTTTAAAAGAAGGATAAAGCTGACAAAATAAAGTGTTTCGATGCTGCCTTTGATTTCCAAATAGCAGTATCTCTGCAAGAAAACAGGATGGCAGAATAAAGCCTGCGGCCCAGCAGGTAGCTCCCAACTCTTGCACCTGTCACTGCTTCCCCGTGAACAAATGGTGCTCCGCTGCAGATGCAAGTGACCCCTCTGCAAGTGACCAGAATCTGCATGGCAAGAAGAATTACACTTCTTTACCCCTTATTGGCAAACACTGCCCTAAGACTATCTGTCAACTTTTGGTCTAAATAAAATGAAAAAAAAAAAAAAATGACAAATGGGAGAAAAAGAGAAACTAACATTTGTTGAACTTCACAGCTAGCCATGCCCTAGGTGAGGTCCCTAGGCCATAACATTGTTGATCACGTTCACATCTTGCCCTGAAATGGATGTTTAAGCTATATATGGCATCCTCAGGGATAGCCAGGTGTCTTGAGTCTTGTAGCTGGGCAGTGAGGAGGAGATTGGGAATAAGCCATTTGTCACATTCCCAAAAGCCTGCAATTTGGACTTTTGATCTTCGCTTTAAATGAACTTAAACATATGGTCATTGTATTTCTGTGTGTTTTACAATTATTAGTTGTGTTAAATATAAATATTTGAAATACACCACAGTTTTTTTAACCCAGGTTTTGATCATGCTTGCATATACCAAGAGTCTCAAAAGAAGAATGGAACAAATAAACAAAATAACAACAACAAAAGTGGGCCTTCCTCTGCCTCTGAGGGGCCCTGCTCAGAGAAACGAAGCTGATTTTCTCCATAAATAGAAGTCACTAACATTTTCTTCCTTTTTCTTCTACAGCTTCCTCACACTGTCATTTTCCTGTTTTTTTAGGACTGCAGAACTCTTTCAAAATAAGTGACAGGGAAATATATGAAATGACCAATGAGAACCAAGTTATAGCATTAATTTTTAAAAAAGAAGAAACAGGGCAGTGCCTATGGCTCAAGGAGTAGGGCACCGGCCCCGTATACGGGAGGTGGTGGGTTCAAACCCAGCCCCAGCCAAAAACTGCAAAAAAAGAAAAAGAAGAAGACAAAGAAGAAGAAACAGAACCTACCTTGAGAAAAATGAGGCAATGGTAGAAAAAATACTTTTCAAAATTCCAGAGAAGAGCAAATGAGAGTTTAATACCCGTAATATTTCCCAAATGTGACCCCAAAAAGAGCCTTGAGGAGGACGCCTCCTATGCTGAGACATCTGTGACATGGTTACCAGATGCCCTGAGCCCTGTTCTGCGGGTGGTTCTTGTGCTGGCCACCTGTATCCTTATAGACCTGCCCCTGCATCCTTGATTTTCCCACAGAATACTTGCTTTGCTTCCCAAGTCTTTGTAGTCTTTCTAGTAGCATCAGAGAGTAAAATTATTCATAAAAAATCCACTTTCTAATTGGGCTAAGAAAGAGCTAAAAAGCCATATAGGACTGAATGAGTCACATTGCAGTTTTGTCTAATTGTTTATGTCTTCCCTTTATTTCAAGACCTGTAGTCTCAGTTGATCAATAGTCAGTGTTGTTGGGAGAAATGGTCAGAGGGGCCTCATTAGTTCCAAAGCTCTGATTACACAGCTATGGAAAACCCTGAAAGGGATACAAATAGTTTAACGGGAATCCCGTGGGTCCTATTTCTGGAACGGCACCTTGGAATGTTCTCGGATGAAGGCGTCAGTGAGCTGGGGTGTGACCTGGGAAGAGAAGGCAGCCAGGGGAGTTGATCACCTCCTTCCCCATGCAGAGTCCTGAGCTGTGAGGTCAGCGGTCACACCAGAGGACACCCAAACCCAGCACCTGGTGTGGAGAGCATAACCCTCCACTTCTAGCAGAACCTCGAGATCAGAGCAAGACTCGGAAATTCAAAGCAACTCCAAGCACCTGACTTGGGCTTCTCCGGTATTACATATAGTAACAAACTTTCATACAGATCAATTCAAGGACATACATGGGGTGCCTATGTCACTATCATTGATTTAAGAAAACACTGAAATTCAATTGTCAGTTTATTTGGAATAAAGCATAATACACATGTCGGCTCCAAGCCCCTTAAAATCTTGACCAAACCTAACGTCAAGGATGAATTTGGATAACTGACCCTGAATTAAAAATAATAATATAATGGTAATAATGATAATCACCCTCCTCCACTGCTGAGTCCTGGTCCTCACTTAGACAAGTAGTTTAGTGAGTCGACGTGGAAGTGTTCCTTATTATCACAGTTTTATTGCCTACCTCAGTACATCTGTTCCAAAATTCATATAGAAATGGCCAGACATTTCAATAAACCAGTGTGTCTTGGAATTTTCATAGTTCCCAATGCACTAAAATCTGGTTGGAAAGCTGGTACTTTTAAAATTTACAGTCACACAGACTGAGCAACATCTGGATAGCTTTGCTCTATTGCTTTCCCTGTTTCTTTAGATTTAGACTCAAGTTATGATGTGCATAAAAGGCCAAGAAACCTCGTGTGCGGCAGGTGTGAGTTGAGGCTGACAAAGACCTTGTACTATATTCAATTCACTTCAATGCAGCTTTTCACAGAACACACGGTACACTGCTTACACACCAGGGAAGGCTCCGGAGCAAGGGGATCTTTTAGGGAAAGAAAGACAGAATGTGTTACCTAACCTAGGATCCTTGAATTAATTATCTCCGATCACATCCCTTGTTAGTTTGCACAAGACTGTGTGTGTTCGTGTGTCTAACACACGGATAGAAACGTGTAGAGTTCCCAACTAAATGATCTGCTTTCCAAGCCCATGGGTGTCCACCTTGAATTTTAGAATTTATTTTTCAGCTATCTGTGTTAATGAGAGACAAAAGAAGAGGAAAGGGGAGAAAGGAAAAACAGAAGACAAGAAGGGGAAAGTGGCTCTTGGAATGATGTGTGTGAGCAAAGGTAACTGTGACTAAATGCTCACCTACTGACAAAATACTTAAGTAGCAACAGCTTTGTAGTTCCTGTGAATCTTTAGAGCACTTCCTGCAAAAGCTGCTGCCGTCTCTTTCTTCACAGAGGATCTTTGAAAGTCCTAGTGGAACAGCCTTGCATTGGTGCTTGGCTTTAGGTTGAAGGTAGCCAACGTGCTACTTTGCCAGAATAGGTTAGATCAATCTGAATTTTCGACCTGACCTTCCCCTCACCCCTAATAACTTCCTGGTTCCTTGGTCACAGAGTGATTTATGAGCAAGAACAAAGAATGATGTGTCTATCCCAGCAGCAAGGGAAACTAGAAAACTTATTAAGGGGGGGAAATGCAGAAGGAAAGAAAAGGGAAGAAGCCAGAAAGAAAACCCTAGTCTCAGAATGAAGTGCCTCAGATTCCAGGCTGCTGTAATTACCTAGTCGTTGAAGAAATAAAATGTGGAAATCCATTTTATAAAAAATCAATGTTTTAAACAATTTGAAGCGCTCTCATAATTTTAAATCTTGCTACAATGTCTATGTTCAGCACTCTGACCACCTTTAAAGAGGAGGGCTCCAATAATTTTCAATTGTTCTCCACCGGGAAGGCTCCAAAGCCCCATTCCCTTCCAAATGGAAGCAATCTTAAAACTCCGCAGCACACCAATAATTTTAAATAGCTCTCGCTTCCCCATCCCTTGTCTCTTTATGACCCTTCTTTATCTTTTCTCAACTTTTTAGACAATGACTTTTCCGATTTTACATCTAAAAAATTGTTAAATTCACAATTGCAAATTAACCCACAATAATAATGGATTATTTGTGCTTTTTTAAAAAGTAAGTAAACATAACTTTTCTCAGGTTAATGGTAACAAAGGTATAGGATTTTATTTAGGAAACCCTCCTGAGTGTGTTTTTATTTAGAACTTGTAAAAAAGTAATGTAAAATTAATGAATAAGGATTTGATTACTTCTAACCTCTAATTCCATAAGGAATACGATTTTATATATTGAATTCTAGGCTCATTTACAAAGAACTTCCATAATTAAAATGCCTCAATCTTCTTCAAATTAGAAAAGCAAATTGTTACATATCATAAGTAGCCGCTTTTCTGTTTAATGACAGTCACTTCGGATGATTTATGACACACATTATTTTATATCAAAGTACAATGAAATAGGCATTACCAAAGGTAATCTCCATAATGTCTGGAAAGGGATCAGAAACCTCAGTGCAACAATGAACGCAGTATTTAAAATGCAAAACCCAAAGACATTATTATGGCTTTGATTTCTTATGGCACAGCCTCGCCTGATCAGTTATATTACCAGCGCAGCACAAAGGGTGTTTGCGTATGAATGCTGCTAAGATAACAGACGGGAAAAATGAAATATAAAGTCAATTTTCATGCAGAAATTGTTATCAAAGGGATGATAAAGTAAAACTGTATAATCACAAGAAAAAACAATTGATGGAGAACAATCTAAAATAGACCAAGCCGACTATGTCTGATTCTGGTGTTTAAACCCTGGTCCTATTAAAATATGTAACAAAGTGTTAAGATAAAGTATAAACATATCCAACTAGAGCACTATGTTGATTATTATTTAGACACTGCCTCCCCAGATCTCTCTTTGCAAATGAAATTGAGCAGCAGCTTAAGTGTGCACATCATGAATAAGGATGCATTTGCGTCGAGCTCAGACTCCTAACTTAAACGAAAAAGAAACAATTGTGAGTTTTAACTCAGTTGCTTTAGCATAGAATGAAATCATCAGGCATCAAGGGGAGAAGGAGCACGCACACGCACAAACACGCACACACCTGCAAATTCTTTTAACATGCATAAGTGAAAAGTCCTGATGTTGGGGAGAATGTGACTCCCTAAACTTTATCTTTCTGGAATAAGATGTAAATAATGCGCAAGCACATCCTGCATTAAAGGGTTCCCCATGAGAATAAAGGCTTCTCCCCGCTAAGATGCTACTATCTTGCAGTTTGCGAGCAGAAAGGTGGCTCTTTCTAATTCTTTTTAAGACATTTTTGCTTGGGGCCTCAGAAATTAAACAGATAACAGCAGGGAAGGGGGTTACTGTTTAATGCTCTTGGTTGTAATTTTTTAATTAGCCATTAGGAAGATGAAGGCAGGTTCAGACAGGGATGAAAAGAAAGACTTGGAAGAAATACGGCTTTCTGCAGAGAGCCTGTGGAGATTACAGGAAAGACCTGGGTCTCCAGAGAGGTTCCCAGCACAGAAGGAACTAGCAGGCCACTTCCTCACGTCCCTTGGGCAAATCTAAACCTAGTTGTTTGAGAGCCTGGGGTTTAAGTGGATTTCCTAAAAGATGTCAGGTCTCAGGCTCAGATTCTTAAAACTGGAAAAAAGGAAATGACTGGGGGAAAAAAAAAAAAAAGACAAAAATGCTGAAAGCACAGATGTGGCTGATGTTAGGGTCTCCGAGCCTCTGGGTGTGTTTACACACACCTCTACTCTCACGGGAGGATTCAAGGGATGAGATGACTCTGTACTTTGGTAAGGAAGAGCCTTTGGCCTGTTGCTTATTCTCTAATGCCAAGACTTGGTAGGGTAGTGGGGAAAGGCAGAGAGCAAAATGCAAAAGACAAGGAGACACCAGAAGCGAGAGGGTACATGCCTTTGTAAATAGAGAATCAGGCCACGTAAGCTCAAAGGCAGGCCTGCTGGAAACCCTGAATAAAGACACAGTCCTAGAAGATGGAGCAGGGAAAATATATCATTGGCATTCACTTCAAGCCTCAAGGTGATTTTAAAGCTGTAGGAAATGTGGCAAAAACATTGAAATGATATTAACAAAGGAGACTTCCATATTTTTAATACTTGCAAAAAACCCAAAGCAGCATCCTGTAGTTTTCGTTATTCATCTGTGTTCCTCTTAGATTTTCCATCTCAGGAATGGCACCCTGTGTTCAGTTATGAAGCATCATCTCCATTCTCACCTTCACCATTCAATCAGACGTGAGGTCTTGTTCAGGAGGGAGGGAGGTGGGCCCTCCCACCTCCACTGCCAACCTCCAACCTCTCATTGTCTCTTTCCTGGACAATTGTCCTGGCTCTCCACGTGGGCCCCCTGCCTCCAGTCTGTCCCCACACCACAACCTCAATCCAACACCCATGTAGTGAGCAGAAAGAAGCTTTCTAAAATCCCATCCTTTTACCAAGAGATTCCGATTCAGTAGTTCTGGGATGAGACCCAGGAAATACACGTTTTTAAAACTTCCTACTGTGAAAATTTCTAAATACACTCAAAATGTGGAAATAGAAGAAGCCAATCCCCTTCCTCTTACTATCCAACTTCAAGAGCCTCCAACGTTTCCCTATAGCCATCCACTTCTACTTTTTCAATGCCGGATTCCCCACTCTTGCCTTTGTTTTCTGCTGGAGTGTTTCAGAGCAAATCCTAGACTTTGTATCCTTTGATCCCCATAAATGTAACGAGAGTTCCTTAATGTAATTAACACCCAATCTTTATATTTTTCTTAATTGTATAAAAATAGTTTTGTTTGTGGTTTGGGATAAGCCTGCGTTTAAAATTCTTTCCACGTTTTCTGAAAACTAGCCAGGTCTGAGTTCCAGTGCCCTGTAAGAGAAAGTTGAAACTCCCTGCGAGCCCCGTGTGATGAGAAGCCCCCTCTCCCTGCAGCCCCTTTTCTTAACGGCGCATCCTCCTTTGTTTCTGCATTTCAGCCCTTCTCACTGCTTTTCCCCAAACATTTCAGTGCTACTCCTCATTCTGAGCCTTTGCTTTCCTGTCCTCTGCCTGTAACATCTTTCCTTCTCCTATCAAAACATTTTCTTCGTGAAGGCTCTTTGCCCCTCAGTCCAAACAGTTGACTGTCCCTTTCCTTATGCTCCACTCAACTTTGTTTTTCAGATAGTATAACCGCCTTCTCATTGGCTAGCGGCCCAGGAAATTGTCCCCTTTGAACAGACTGTCCACTAAAGTAGCTGCAAATCCTAGGCTCTCAATAGAAATGGTCGACTGTGATTTGATGATGCAATAGTTGGTATTTTGGCCAAAAAGCTAAACTTAGAATGCAATAATCTTTAGTTAGGATGACCATATAATTTATTATCCAACTTGATAGTTAAAAGGAAAGGGTACTATTCATAAGTGGGTCAGGACATAAGTACCCCAGATTATCTCAGGGGAACAGGATCCCATCTGTTTTAAAAGGATGAGTGGATTCTTTGTAGCTGGACAATTTCCCGTCTCAAGGTTTGACCATCCTCAGCAAGGATCAGACCTCAGATACCTGGTCCCATAGAGAACCAACTCAATGCCTGTTTCTCTAGGACAGCCTGAGGCAATCAGATGTGGAAGCCTAGTGCCCTACCTACTAAAACCTGCCACCAGATTGACAGGAAGGATTTGGTATCCTGGGGCCCTGCAGCTGTGTTAAGTATCCACCCCCTTCTCTGAATGAACCGAACCTATAAACCCTAGTTCCCCTCTTTTGGGAGCCCTCTCACCCTGTCTTCCTATTGCATGACCGGGGGATCAGAGATGACATACGTCTTTCCTGCCCTCCACAGTGAGTTTTCATCTTTGGGTCAAGTCCTGGTCCTGGAGCCACCTCTGCAGCCACGTTGCTCCTCTGAGTAAGTTCCCTGTTTCAGTAGCTACTGTGCCACCTGGGCACTTCTGATGCTTCCTTAGCCTCCTTGGGCTCATCTTGGGAAGAAAAGAGGACCAGGTCTGTGATGCTGGACTGGAGGTGGCAACGTGAGGAAGAACAGATGCGGGGGGCAAAAGAGGGAGGCCTGTGGCTTCCCTCCCTCCCTGCCACCTCCTCCCTCCTGTGCCGTCTCCTCCTGGCTCCTTACCCTCCGTTCCACGGGTGAAGAGCTCTCAAGCAGTATACCCAAGTTTTCTGGAGCAGAAAACTTGTAATAGACTTGTGGCATTGATACTGAGACAATCTAATTAGACTGATGTTCTTTGCTAGCCATTTTAATAATTTTTGCTTGTTTGAGAATTTAGTTTTAATGACATCTCAAATGAGCCCTTGTTTCTAGCTCCCAAGGAAAATCTCCATGGTGTTATATAAAACTACCCCACTTTTTCTTTAGAAAAATAAATACTTTTTGGTGAAAATTTTCAAACATGTATAAAATAAACCCTGTATTCTAATGAACCTCCATGTGCCCACCCTAGCGTCAACAGTTATCAAAATTGTGACATTTTTCCATCTTTACTGATTCCCCATTCCCAGGCAATGATTATTATTATTTTACAATTTTTAGGTAAAATTATGTACATTGGAATATACAGATTTTAACAGTACAATTTTTACAAATGGATACATCTATACGCTGCTTTTTTAATTGTAAAAGTCAAGAAGTAAAAGTTCTTCTACCCTTGATATCACTGTTTATTGTTTCTTGTGTGTTTTTTCCCAATACTTCCTCTTTGATAGAGTTATACCAACATAGGTTCATGTATGGAAAAATTCATAATGTATATGCATTTTTAATGAGATTGCATCAATGGATGCTTGTTTTTAGGCCAGTGCATATTACTTTTCCTCCTTTTAATAGCTATAATACATAGTGTTACCTTTTATGGGACAACCATATTGATAAATCACTCCTCCATTATACAATTAGATTGTTTTCTGCTTTTTACGATCATAAACAATGGCACGCTGAATGTGGCATATGTATATCCTATGTACACATTATTATTACTATACGGTTGAGTCTTAGAAATGATTCTATTTCATTTTAAAAATATAAACTATTTTTTTCTCAAACTAGTGTGCTGGAGACTCCCCTCCATGAGAATCTGCTGGTAGTAGAAGTTTCGTGCCACAAAATAAAAATTACAGGACTCCATTCCTCATGCTTAGTACATCACTACGTAAATGCACATTATGTATAATCACCAGCTCTGATTATAAGGAATGATACAATGAAATAAAATACAGTCCAGGGGTGGCAAAGAAGTTTCCCCTTTTGAGCCAATTTTGAACAATTGCTTGTTTACATTGCTGCATTGAGAAGAATTAAAAGGACACAACCAGGCTCAGATAGAATGTTGTGTTTGATGAGTGATAACTGTCCTGGGTTTATGAGGGAAGAGTTTGGGCATTTATTAACCATCCTTGGTGTAGAAAATTAGCCTTAAAACAGAAAAACACTTAAGTTACATAAATAGATTTAATTATGAGAGTGTATCGATAATCCCAGTCCATGGACTATTTGAGAGTTTAGTCAGTGCTATGTGGGGGGTAGAACTATACTGGTCCTAAAGGGAACATATATGGAGAGATGGACATGGTTCATACACAGGTGAGTCTTACCCCTCTTCCTACTTCTGAATTTTATTCTTCTTTTAATTAAAAATAAATCCACACTGTTTGAAGATTCTTACCAAATTAGTGCTGTCAGGAATAGGGTCTGAAATTGATCAATTCTGAGGTACTTAGGTGTTAAAAATTGAAGAAACCAGTGGCCTCCAGAGCAGCAGGTAACCTAACCCTCCATGGTTTCACATGTTTTGCAGTCCAAGCAAACACTAGCAAAACTATACAGTGTTACTTAAAAAGCCTTGCTGAAAGGCTGCTGTGGGAAAAGAAGA
Organism: Loris lydekkerianus; assembly: GCA_963574355.1. NCBI lineage: Eukaryota > Metazoa > Chordata > Mammalia > Primates > Lorisidae > Loris > Loris lydekkerianus. The sequence continues at coordinate 8,552 of CAUYPK010051346.1, read as the reverse complement.
GCAGGGATTTAAGAAGTATTCTGAGATCTCAGAAAAAGGCTCTTTCCTGTGAAGACAAATGTCGAACTCTAATAGTCCTGTATTTCATTCTAGGAAAAGAGAGGAAGAGATGAAAACACTTGGAAATCCGAAGAAGTCAGCACCAAACAGAAAAGGTCCAAGCCAAAAACTGCTGCTTCTGCAAAGGGGGACATGGTAACACGCCTTCCACTACCAAATGTGACTGCCATGTGACATTTTAATAGAGGTGTCTATCGCCTTTACTAGCACAATTTTGGCTTTCTGCTTGGGAAATATTTTGCTACTAAATATAAAAGGAAGGGCAGCCAAAGACTTGGCCTAAAGGAATGAGGTTTTTTTTATTTTTGACAAACACTTTCTTTGATGCTCTGGCCAGGCATCAGAGCGCTGCCTCCATGGAGGTTGACCAAAGCCAGCGTTCTGTGGGTGAGAGGTAAGGAAATGGAAAATACAAAAAGGAAAAAATATGTCTGCTCCCCCCCAAAGTCATTTTGGGAGTGTGCGTATTAACGCATGGAGGTCCTGCGAGAGAGCTTGAATTCACTACTGCTCCCCAAGGGGCCCTGAGTCGGTGCTCCTACAGATTTATCATCCTCTAACTCGGGCCAGCACACTGTGACCAGTTGGTCTAAATCTGATCTTCTGCCTGTACTGGTGTAGCCAGTATACTCAGAGTGAGTTTTGCATTTTTAAAATAATTTAAAAAGGCAAATCGAAAGAAGAATATTATGGTAAAATTATATGAAATGCAAATTTCAGTACCCATTGATAAAAACACAGCCACACTCATTTATTTACAAATTGCCCGTGGTTGTTTTTGCTATTGTAGCAGACTTAAGTAGTTGCCACAGAGGCCAAATGGTCCTCAAAGCCAAAGCATTCAAAGAAAAAGTTTGCCTCCTCCTATTCCCATGCGTCTGGTCCACGAGCACAGCCCTGATTGTCAGGTAAGGCAAGGTTAGGGTTGAGGATTCATTACCCAGCCTCCAATTGCCTTCCTTAGGGCTTATAAATGTTAAACCCATTAGTTTTTTTCTCCCCTACTGGATGATTCTGGAAATGCACTGATCTGCATTCTTATTCTAACATAACATTAAAATGCCTTTATACTATGAACTGTATATTTTATGAAATCTGAATGGTATTAGTGTCATTTACGTACTAGATTTTAATACAACAATATGAAAAGTGCACATGTAATTTTGCTTTTTTATCACATTAATACTAAGCCGCATGATGGCCGTGTTAAGCTAATGTGACAAGATGTTGCCAGCGTAAGATGTAAAACTGCTAATATCACAGCAAGTTATAAATGCTCTGTAACAGACTCTGAAGAACAGCGTGACTAAACTTTCTCAATCTTTTTCGGCCTCAGTTGGAACCCCAGTGACACAAGAGGATAAACTACTCTGGAAAATATTCCTGCCAGGCTAATAACAAGTTGGCCTTTCTAGTTACAGAGCTGGATGTCTTCAGAGAAGCCGGAGGCATTCCAGGAAAGGAAAATCTGATGACTGAATTAGGGGGACCTGCCTTTGGTCTTGCTTTTAGCAACAGCTAGCTATTTTATCTTAAACTCTGGTATCTCACATACTGACAACAAACTCCCATCTTCCTGTGGTCACTTCTTTCTTCTCAAATATTCCCATTTTTCACCACCCCACCCCACCCCACACATACACATATCCCCAGTAAAACTTCCAGCCCAAACCTCTCTCCTTTTCCTCCCAAGCTGTGACTTCCCTCTTGACTCCTTTCTGCCTCTTTGGAAGGCAGAATGAAGGCTGAATCCATCCTTCTTTCCCTTACCACCACTCTGACTCCATGGCCCTCTTGCTTTCCACCCTGCACCTTCCAGTCTTTGGTTTCTCTCCTCCTCCACCTGGAATGTGGAGGGAGAAATCAACCCACCTCGTGGACTGGCTGAGTCCTCATCTATAAACCTCACCTTTCCTGGCCTCCCTCCTTTCCTCCTTCCCTGTTGTTTCCACAGAAGAGTTGTCTCTTATCTTTTCCAAAGCCAGTCATGGGATGTTCTGTCCTGCCCTTTGTCGGGCACCTTGCCCCGTCAGGCCTCCTTTCTCCTACGTTTCTCTTTCCTGAGTTCATCAACGCGCCCCTTTTCAGTTCACAGTGCCGAAGCCACTCTGTATTAAACAAACAAGCACGCACATACTCTTTACTTAGTCCCATGTTTTCTTCACCTTTCATTCTCTTATAACTGGAATACACTTACTTTCTTCTTTGCTTTCCCTCCCCATCCTATTTTAACCAATTGTCACCTTACTTTGTCTTCACTCTTTTAGCTTAGGTCTCTAATAACCTCCCTCCTGCTAAAGTTAATGAGTGGGTTTGTGTCCTTAGCTTATGTAACATGAACTTTCTTCTGCACCTGGCATTACTAGTCCTGCTCTTCACCTTGGCCTTTCTCCCCGGCTTGGCCTCCAAGTCCATCCCACTAGTGTACTCTCTCCTGGGTCTCTTCCACTTCTGTCCCTTCTTTCTTGGACTCCTGCAGAGGCCCCTCTCTGCTTGCCCCTTAATGCTGGTATACCCCAACTACAGCCTTGGCACTCTCTTCTCACCATGCACATTGACCCTGAAAGACACCAGACGAACCCTGAAGCTCACAGACCACTCTTACCCTGTGGGCTCCTAAACCTGTCATCCTGAATTCTTTGCTGAGCTCCACGGCTACATATCTGAATGCAATAGGACAGCTTTCGTTGGATTTATAGCAAATGCCTCACACTCAGTAGGCACAGAAAAGCCTCTCAGTTTCTACCCCTAAAACTACATTTCCTAGTTCATCTATCCAAACATTCACATCATAAATCTTGCCTCAACGCTAGCTGCTCCTTGTGGCCCACAGCAAGTCACCAGGCTCGTGTTATTCTCCATGTCCACCATTTCTGTCCATTTCTACCACAATGGCCTCAGTTCAGGTTGGGACCAGCTTTAGTCCAGATTATGGCCAAAGTTGTTGGGTTTTTGTTTGTTTGTTTGTTTGTTTTTTGAGACAGTCTCAAGATGTTGCCCTTGGTAGAGTGCAGTGGTGTCATAGCTCACAGCAACCTCCAACTCTTGGGCTCAAGAGATCCTCTTGCCTCAGTTTTTCTATTTTTAGCAGAGAAGAGGGTCTTGCTTTTGCTCAGCTGGTCTTGAACTCATGAGCTCAAGCAACACCCACCTGTTCCTCGCATGGTGGTAGGGTTACAGGCAAGAACTACCTTGCCCAGAGCCAAAGTCTTCTGATTCACCTTCCCTCTCCAATCTGTTGTGCTGGTCATGTTTACTCTCAGCACGCTGCTTGGGGGATCTCACGAGATCAATGGCATCTGAGAAGACTTGACTCTCCTATTGAAACCCTCCAGTTGCCTCCAGTGGCTTTTAGAAGGATTAAATCCACCTTGGCCTCGCAGGCCTCTCATGATTAACCTCTAACTATGTCCCAGGGTCATCTCTTTCCTTCCCCCTCAGACACATGCTATCTGCCATGGAGAATTGTCTGTTAGTATTTGGTAGTTTCTTGGGATTGCCAGGTCCTGAAACTCTAGTTACTTTCAAGAAAAGCGGGGTTAGTGAGAGTTGTTTATCCATGGAATTTGTCTAGACATAGAAAGTTGTTGGAACTGAGGTTTCATGTGTGTATGTGTGTGTGTGTGTGTGTGTGTTGAGGAGAGCTGCAGGTGTACTTACACACACACTATTCGTCTCTCTCAACCAGTTGGCTTCCTTAAAACTGCATAACTTCATTTTTCCATTGAGCCCTATTACCTGTGCTACTCCTGAGTCTTTGCAATTATCTTTCCTCTCAGCCTCTTAGCTAACTGGCCTAGGTCTTTTGTTGCCCATTTCATAAATCCTGATGGCCCTTCTCTGATGCCTCAATGTATCCCTTTAAGTCTAGATTCCACAAATTATAGGACATTGAATGCTTGCCAACAGTCTCACCTAGGTGAACTTCCCACCCCTTGTCTGATCAGCTATAGCCAGGAGACCAAATTCATGTAGAAGAGTTCATTGCCTTTCAGTATTAATAATAATAATATTTATATAACTTTTATGTACTAGGCATTGCTTGTAAACACTTTAGATACATGAATATACATGTCATCTTCAAAAAAATCCTAAATAATAGATTCTATTAGTACCACCATCATTTTGTGGTTGAGGAAAATAAATCAGAGAGAGAAAAGCGAATTGCCTAAGATCCTACAGCCATCCCAAGGCACAGCCAGGATTCAGGTCCTGGGGGTCACCTGCTGTCTTCATGGCTGTGGTGTAGATTCCTCTAGAAGTGGAATGAGGGTGGATGACCAGACAGTGACTGGCCTGGCGGCTCTTGGTCCCCCAGGCATGACACCATTTCTACCTTTGTTTCTTTACGTATGGATGGCCTCTCTGCTTGCCATTTCTTTCTCTCTCTCTCTGAGGATAAATATTTGGGAATGAATGAACCCAAACACTAGCTGCATAGCCTTGAGCTCCTCCTTTCACCTCTCTGGGTCTTGGGTTCCTCATCTGTAAAAGGAGGGAGTTGAACTGGATTCTTCAAATTCTGCAATCATGCAATTTTAAGAAAAGAACAAAGGCAACTCAGAAATCAAAGGAGACGATGGTGCGATTTTGATATTCCCGCCGCCTTGCAGCAGAGTCTCTGTTGTCATGCTTAAAGGGAATGTGGACCTTTTTGGTGAATCCATGAATGTTTAATGACATGGATAGCTCCTTCAGTACAACACCCCAGGAAGTGGCAACCACTCGTGCAAATGATGGCACATTTAGTGGGTGCTGATCCTCTTTCCACAGTAGATTTTGGCTTGTCTCTGAGCCTGAAGCATCTCCTTTTGACTCAGTAACTTTAGAATTCTGATGAGGCCAAATAGCAACTCTATGCAATCAAGACATGTATTTTCCTTGTTGAATCAGATCACTGAGGCTGCCAACAATCATCTATTGTGGTGTATGGAAAGACGGTGTTTTTATGAAATTAAATAAAAGCTTACAGGGGCGAAGGCCTTAACTGGAGACTCTTCTGTGGCTTTTCTTTCAGTGCATTATTTGTCAGATTTTTATAAGAACATTATTGCTTTAAGAAAAAAAAATTAAACCCCAAGAAATTACTCTCAGTCTAACGAGTTCTTTTCACTGACTTCAGACATCATTAGGGAAGGCTATAGCCTAGGGCTGTGCATGAACTTTTTCTTCTAACTGTACACTTTATGTATAATTTAGCTTTCTTGCCTAAATTATTCAAGCAAATAGTGAGTGAAAATAATGGAGTTCACTGAAACCTTCCAGAGTATTAAAATAAAACAGTTTTTTTATGTTGGTTTGAATTTTTGAGCTTTTTAATCATGGATTTCAAATGGAACACACATGCCTGGCTTTTCTTCACTTGTCTCCTGCCTCTTACTCAGATGGAGAGAAGGAAGGAAACGAACTTCAGTAAATAATCTATTAATTAACCATGGGTGCTGATAATGGCTCCAAGTTGAAGTAACAGTATTTAGAAACGGCATATCAAGTGGCCAAGGACAGGGTTGGCACATGTTATAAAAGGTAGATACTTCCTTTCCCCATTTCTTGTGACTAGGGCAGGGCTGAAATTGAGCATCATATTTGAAAAGGAGAGCGAATCCGCTTAGTCTAAACGGGAAAGCACAGCAGCAGTGTTCTCAAATCACCCCAAATGTATTACTTTAAAAAACTACACAAATGTTCCAAATAATAATGTTTCATTTTTGATGTGCATGGTATGGAAACCTCCTTTTTTTTTTTTTATCCTAGATAATCCTGAAGGAAATTTGGAAGTCATTAGAAGAATGTGATTTTTCTGGCACATTTAATACCATTCTCCAGTCTGAGCATGTGCTCCATAATTATAAATCTGGTCAGGAGATTTTGGTGTGCCCAAAGAGCATCTTTGGCCAATGAAATAAGAAGCACCTATTTCCACTGAATAAAAAGAAATAGTGATCATGGCCCAATGTCTTCGGAAACAACAAAGGCAATCATAGCAACCAGGGGTGTGGAAGGGAAATCACCAGAGTGCAGCAAAAAGCTTCAGTGTTAGTCTCTGACTAGTCAGAAGGAAGCGTGGAAGTAATATATGGGAAAGGGCAATGGCTGAAGCTCTTTGTAGGGGAAAAAGAATGACCTCGAATAGCAGCCCCATAAGTTTAATTTATTGAGCTGATTAGACACAGGAAAGAATTATCACAAAATCAATATTTCAACACATACACTAGAATAGGGTATTAGGCAGTAAGCGCTATGATATTAGAAAGACTATTAAAGTTTCTTTCAAGCCCCCAATCTATTCCTATGATGGCAAAAAACTCAGTAAGCTACAAGAAATTGAGAGATGCAACCTATATTGGTTTTCATAGTACGTTTGAATATTTTCAATATGACATTTTGAACAATTATCTGGAAAAGTTATATTTAAGAATCCAGTTAGTTTAAGTATTGATCAAATAGTCGTAAGACATAGATTCAAATCTTAGTTCTGTCACTGAGGAATTGTAGGCAAGTGATTTTACCTTTCTGGGTGCAGAATACCTGATCTGTAATATGAAAGAGTTGAACACCATTATCCCTAAGATCTGAGATTATTTTGCTATTCACCTTGAAATGTCATTTACTGCACGTGTTTGCATAAGGAGCAAAAATAATATTGTGACCAGTCCTTCCATTCCATTCCCACTGAGGACGGATGTGAAGAGGTCTCATCCAACTAAGCAAGTTTTCAGACAGGGTGGGTGGAGTGAGGTGAGAAGTGACTTTCATTTCCCTTTTTGACCCTCTCCCTGCTTCGAGGCTTAGCTTGTTTTCCCAGCTCCCTCTGTTCCTCCTCTCCCCATCCGCTCACTTCTCTTTGCAGCCCTTTATCTCCTTCTTTGCTCCCAAGAACAAGGAGTAAAGAAGGAAGCAACCTGGAACAAGGTTATCTCCTGAGACTCTCAGCTCCAGACTTTTCCCTAAGCTCTTTCACCTCGCACTGACCCCTGATCGCACCATTCCTTAGCAAATCTTTCCAGTGAATAAAGCCATTTCCCCCTCTTATTCAGGCCCAGAAACTGAGGACAGGGGCTGGGATACACTCAGCTTTCCATGGCCACTTTAAGACCCTTTGGTTTAGGTTTAATAACTAGAATCCACAGAGAACTCATTTATGTGTTTGAATGAAAGTTTTCCTCCAGCGAGGACAACTAATTCCTCCTTTGTCTCTAATAAGGGCATAATTCAGTACACAAACAAAGCTACAATATAGTAACTACAAACCCCTACATGACAAACCATTCAGTGTATCTGTCTACATACTGTGTGTGTGCATGTGTGTGTGTGTGTGTGTATCTTGAGGAAATGCAAGAAAAATGTAGGAGAATCATAATCATACTAGAAAATATTGATATAAATCATCTTAAGTAAAGTGAACCAAATAGAAAAAGAACTACGGGATGTCTGAGTATATATTACATGACTTTGAATAGATGTCTACTGATTTTTTACGATCTAAGGGAAATTAAAAATTGGAAAAAGGTAAATTAAAAGTGCTCCAAGGGACTACTGTTTCCTGGAAATTGGTGATGTTAGTTTGGAGTGGGCTTGTTTTAGTCATCAGTGTTGGTTGCCAAATATTGCTTACTTTCTTCCCCTTAGAACACAGTTGGATTGTACTTCCCTCTCCTCTTGAAGTTAGGTGTGGCCACGTGACTTACTTTAGCAACTACAATATATTTCACTTTGGCTGGACCCTCAGTGACACAGTTATGTTTCCTCGTGTTCCCTTGTACTATCTTGAAGATCATGGAAATCCAGAAAATAAAGCTATGTAGAACTGTATCCCTGTGTGGATCATGGACATAAGAAAATCAAACTTTTGTTACTTCTCTGAAATTTGGGCATGTATTTATCCTAAGTTATAAATCTTCATTAGTTATTAAAGTAAAACTAAAAGGAAGATTATAGATTTGGCATAATTTAATCAAAACAATGTGGCCTGCCTTCCTTTCTTCCTTCCTCCCTTCCTTCCTTCCTTCCTTCCTTCCCTCCCTCCTTCCTTCCTTCCTTCCTCCCTTCTTTCCTTCCTTCCTTCCTTCCTTTCTGCCTCCCTCCCTCCCTTCCTTCCTTCTTTCCTTCCTTCCTTCTTTTCTGTCTTCCTTCCTTCCTTCCTGCCTGCCTTCCTCCCTCCCTTCTTTCCTTCCTTCCTTCCTTCCTTTCTGCCTCCCTCCCTCCCTCCCTTTCTCCCTTCCTTCCTTCCTTCCTTCCCTCCCTCCTTCCTTCCTTCCTCCCTTCTTTCCTTCCTTCCTTCCTTCCTTCCTGCCTTCCTCCCTCCCTTCTTTCCTTCCTTCCTTCCTTTCTGCCTCCCTCCCTCCCTCCATTTCTCCCTTCCTTCCTTCCCTCCCTCCTTCCTTCTTTCCTTCCTTCCTGCCTTCCTTCCTTCCTTCCTTCCTTCCTTCCTTCCTTTCTGCCTCCCTCCCTCCCTCCCTTTCTCCCTTCCTTCCTTCCTTCCTTCCCTCCCT